>JAIPRK010000712.1:0-145033 GCA_025469195.1 Chaitophorus viminalis
GAAAAGAAGCCAAATTCATGATTTAAAAAGAAGCCAATTTTTGTAAATTTACCAGGGCTTTTCTACCTCAACGATTGAAAATGAAAAGAAGCCAAATTCATGATTTAAAAAGAAGCCAAATTCTGTAAATTTGCCAGGGCTTTTCTACCTCGAAAAACAAAAATTGAAAAAATGGACACAGAACCTACAAATACATACTACTTATAGTTCATATAAGTTATCGACAATTTTTTTTTTTATAAGTATTTTTTGATTAATTTTGTTCACACAAAAGTTGGAACACAAGAAATTGAAAAATTTAATATAAATTTAATACTTATTGTCATTAGTATTTGAAATAGTAAATCAAAAACGTATTATATTTTTACAGTTAGTTATTTTTTCACTTGAAGAAAATCACGGCATATTCGTGTTTAAGTCTTCTGTAATTATTTTATTTATTTATTATTGTTCAAACATAATAGATACATAATAATATGACTCAAATTTTCAATTATTAGAATTACTTCTGGATGACTTCTCACCTCATGTTTTCATGTCATAATATATACTGTGCACATATGCTTTTATGTAAATACCAATATAGATGTTGTAATAGATTGAAAGAACTGATGTAATTTCTTGTACGTCAAATTTTATAAGAATTATACATTTAGATAGACTTCACAGTCATTTGCATCCATAAAATGTTGTTCAATATTCTCCTCTCTTTTACCATATGCATGTGTATATAAACACTTGTCCATAACTGAAATTACCATAACTAGACTTCGATGGTTAATATCATTTTTTGCAAAAACCTCTTCAGTGTACGGACTAACTAAATTCGTTGTTTTTTAATTACTTATTTTAAAACTACTAAAGCTCTATAGAGTATAGATAAATTCCAGATTATACTAAATCAACAGTTAAAATATAAAAATCCAGTAAGCAAGAAAAAAAAAACAATAAATATAATATCAGATACGAAATTGAAAAATTCATTGTTAATTTATCTTTAACTTAACACAAAATAATCACTATCTTCAAAAATTATAAATACAATTTATACAATTATATACATACAAACTATACATTTTTTTATATAATGAAATCAAACTAACAGATGATACGATATATTCACAACACACAAACGGCTATTTTAAGCATACTAAAAATAATACCATACTTAAATAATGAAAAAATATTATTGATATTTGCAGATTAAAAAAAGAAGAGATATAAAGTAAATAATAAAGTTGAAATGGTTATTAACGGCAATAGAGAATGTGTTATGATTTTTGAATACAAAAGTCGCACTGGCCGAAAAATGATACGTAAAAGATTAAATGGTGTCTACTATTTATTATAAAATGACATATTTACTTCTAATTTTTTTCAAAGCATTAATTTAATTATATTATATTTAGTTAATTTTATAATTTAAAAAGATATCATTTTGTTTAATAAAATAACAATTTAATTTCAATATTAACACAATATTTTTTTTTCAAATGTGTAATGGACTGTTTAAACAAATTCGTTTGATAATATTTCCTACGTTTAACTATTTATTTGTTTTATCCAAGTGTTCTACAATATGTGCCAAAATAATACCCAAGTGTCTACTAACTCTGCTGACGTTTATAACAACTAATGAATTATATTAACTTAACAATAAAAACGTTTACCTATATTCTGTTTTATTTAGTATTATACTTTAACATAATTAATTTAATCTTTTTAATGTAACTTTATTTTATTGAAATAAAAATGGTGTTTTCTATAAGTAAATTATTACTGACCATTGTTATAATTAGTTCAAATTTATACATGTATAACGCTAAAACGACTAAAAATGACAACGGTAAAATTCCAATAGTCTAATATTTTATTTGAATTACATTTTGATAGTAAATTAAAACTACTTCATAATTAAAACTCACAGTCTACCACATTACATTTACCTAAACAATAATAATTTGGCTTATATTTATGAAACTAGTTTATGATTTGGCTTAATAAAACAATACTTTTTCAGTCATTAACTGCCAAAGTAAGGTTGATAAAATAAAATAACTTAACATTATAATATTGCTGTCATACTTGAATATAATTCGAACAAAAAAAAAAACACTTCATGATGTAAGAAATTCGTAACAATAGTTGGCTCAATCCAACTAGGGTCAGCAATCCTCCTCTCTGCATGAATATGTATAATGTATATGTTCTACAGTCTGTAGTCAGATAGCATAAAGTTCTATGGCATTATATATCTCGAGACGGTTATTTAACATATAACTAACACATTTTAAATTATATAAATATAACTTAATTATATTGGTTGATAGCTGTTCGATAATGTCGACGCAGTCGGGAATTATTTGTATTTCTGATTCAATTTAAGTGTATGTAAATATGATATAATAAATAATATTATAAAATACGACATATTTAAATATGACGTATTTCATAACTTATAAATATTCAACATAATGTACTTCAGTAATATACATTTGCCTATTAATGTAGGAATCTATCTGTATCATTACATAATTCATCTCACTCCAAGCCACACAGCATTTTCGTAAAGCTAATAATAATAGCTGACGCTTGTTTTATTTAAAACAATGGTTTCATAGATATTTCTTGGAGCTTTTTATTGTTTTATTAATTAAATTTAGAATGAATTTCTTTAAACTTTCTATTGTTCCATAATTGTTATGACTTTTATTATTAGAACTAATAGGCATTCTGATTGACGATGAATTTTTCAAATGTTATGTCCTCATCTTTGCCCTTAATTATTAAAGTCATGTTAATGCCCTGGGATTTTAATTTTTAATGACAAATAATAATTGCGAAATTTATTTGATGTAAGAGTTATCATACTAACTTATTCAATATACTGAATGCTCATTGTATAAAGAAATTTTAAATAACATTGAAATTTTAATATTGACCAATATTATACAATATATTATAATTATGCTATATTTATTTTCTTTAATAAATCTTCCTTTCAGGCATCCTGCGACTGCTATATTTTGTTTTCCTTCATAATATCTTATCTTTGATCATTTCATTCACAGTGTAATTGAATTAATTTTGTATATCATATTTATTTTTATTATAATATGTTTGTGTAAATATCACATCAATATCATAATTCATATCTGGTTATAAAAATGAAAATAACAAAAACACATATTGTGTAAAGATTTATACATTATTGTGATCATAAGTGGCATAAGTGACTGTGCTAACAATTTTGATATACAAGTGTAATATATATTTATTTTATTATGCGTTTTCGTTAACAGATTATATAGATGTATATTATACTGATAGTAAGTGAATTATTTACTTCTGTAGTTAGATAGTTATTTAATTTTTAATTTATTTAGTACCAAATAAAAATATATAATATGCCATTTATCAAATGAGTGTTAATTTAATAACTAGAAACGACTAATTTGATAGTCTATTCATTAATTCTATTATTTTAAATTTATAATCAATCAACATTATAATATAGTATGAAGCTACATGTTTTTCGTTTTGTTATAGTTCCACCTTTTATAAATAAAGAATCAATTGAATTGATGTTCTTTGAAAAGAGTAAGTATTTTAAAATAAATAATTATTTCCCACGACATTAATAAAAAGTATATATATATATATATATATATATATAAAATAATTTTAAAATATAATAATATGTAGATATTATTTAGCAAACAACAATAATTTTATTACCGTATCGAGTCTCTAAAATCGTTTGAACCTCCTTGTATAATAGCATCCCATCCAATTGGATTATATTAAACAAGATGTAACATGAATCTTCTTTTTAACCAGAATCTTTAATTGCTAGGATAAATCACACCTAGATTTTATTTTCCAATGGTATTCTGAATAAAATTAAATTGCAGTTAATCAATACAAACGACATTCACACTAAAATTTGAATTCTGCACACTTGTATCGGAGTATATTAAACCTTCTTCTGGTACTGGTATATTTAGGCCCGACTCTCGATAACATATTAATGCGGAATCATCACATAAGGTCAAGTAGATTAATCCTAAATTGTCTCTCTCATGCCCTTAAAAAAATATTATCATAAAATAAATTGACTTATGTAAAAACTAAATTGTTAATCCATAATTCACTGGTAAAATTCATTCGGACCGATGGCATTTAACTATAGGATGCATCTATAAAATCAAAATTAAATTAAATTCAGGCTGATTATAGAATATCATACTGTAAAAGTAACGTTGTTCTCATTTCTTTCTTACTTATTTTTATGTTTTATTTTCGAACAATAATCTAATCTAGTCAATTTTCCATTTTAAAATACACTGAAACAAAATTCATACATTTAATATGTATTTTAGTGTTATATTTTATTAAAAACTAAGTTTATATAATTTTATTTGTTTTTGACATTATAGCAACTACCTTTTTTATTTTATTAATATATTAAATTATTAAGATTAAATGTTCAATTATTATTGAAATGGTCTCTCTAGGCATTGGTGCTTAAGTCAATGTAGTATATTATCAGGTAGAATGATAGAGGAAGAGTTTAATTTAATCATGTTGGAATGATGATTTTTTTTTTAGTTAAATGGTTAAAAGTATGAAATATTGATATCTAAATTTATATTGTTAGATTGCAGATGTATCAAGGGACAATAGAAATGGGGCAAATACTTACAGATTAGAAGGAGTAAAATATTAATATATTCAATGATTTGGCCACTCTCCATAGTTGTGTTCTGATGCCTGTCGTATGGTGGATAATTAATTTTAACGAAGAGTTGGCTAGTGACTACTAAAGTAATTTAGTAATGTGGTAGTAATCGTGGTCAGATAATAACCGGATTTCTCTTTATTTTAAATTTTTATGTGACTGACCCATGTTAGCCTTGATATATCTGGTAATTTATTGTATGGGAACGAGGTCATAACTGAAAAGAATTAGGAGGGTTAATATGATTGAACAATGATCCAAAATTATCTAAATATTATTGGTACTTCGAAAAAGTAATAAAATATCCTACAAATATACTATTAAGATTCATGATCACTCTATTCCCATTGATGTGCAAATGTTAATAAGTATTACAGATGTAATCAGTTACAAAAAAAAAAACAAACGTTCTTGTAAATGTAATAAATTAAATTTTACAAATGCTTACTCCATAATGAAATTATATACTGTTAAATATAAACAATAAATAATTTATAATATTTCTGGATCTCTTTGTTACATCCTTAAAATTGTACCGAAAAAAATGTATGTCGCATATATGAAACATAATATTATTCAAAACATAGTAAATTAATTTAAAATATTTGTATTGAACATTTTATATAAAGTTTCTCTTAAAAATTTATGACGCTCTTATTTGTACAAAAAAAAAAAAAAAAATTGAAAATAGAAATTTAACAATTTTTTTTTTTAATTAGACGAATACATAGATTCTCCAACAAAATTTTGTTTTATGAAATTCGCAAAAGGTTTGTATAAATTAATCACCGTTAACGTATTATAACTATTTTGTTATATTTAATATGTATATAATAATACGTACCTGTATTGTAAAATTGATAAATGATAATATAAATAACTGGAATTACAAGAAATAATTTTCAAATACTTAACATATTTCAGCATTTGATCGTACTATACTTACTACAGCAAGTGTCCTACCCTATATATCTTTAGTTTCTAGAGACCATTGATATTTCAGTGCACACTATATTATAATAGTTAAGTAACGCCCTGATCGGCCACTTATATTGTCATGGCATTGCCTTAACCATAGCCTGCATTGAAGCTTATACAGAATTTGTTGTGTATTTATCACAGTACTACTCAATTTGCTCAATTTGGAGCAACGATTAAAATTATGATTTCGATAAATTATTTTTCCTTAGTTTTTTCTCGTGTGATAAATAATATTTAACGATTGTATTCAGGTTGTCTAACTGGCCTTTATAATAGATCAAGAAGTAAGTTTCTTTGTGCTATTTCTTAGAATCATTTACTTTTTTTTTATATATATAAATATACGAGTATATATTTATATTACCTGACAATAACCAACTAAATAAAAAATTAATTATATTAAGTGTTCAAAATATCATAAATTGCTATAATTACTAAAATATGATTATCTGATAAGCTATAAATGATCTAAATTGATTCACCTATATGGCAATGACATTTTATAAGAAGAGGTATAAACATATTAAGCGAGCTAGAGGATAAAAAATAATTAACGATTTCCATGGAGATATAATATTATGATGGGTAATTCAATGCTTCTACAATGAATCCTATACAGCTGATAAACTCTATTAAGATCATAAAAGAGAGATATTATGTATTGCAACTCTGTCTGTCGTACAATCGATTATTTTATTTGCGTGATCACCGGGATCACTTAATTTTATTATATTAATCGCGTATGTTGCGCTTTCCATCGGCATCGGGCCGTAGCATTGTTATTATTAGTGTTTTCGTTTAAATATACAGTCTAATAGATTTTGTAGTTTATGGAAATTGTATTGGTTCAGTGTTTTACCGACATCATAATATTACCTGACCAGTCTCACGGTGTTCTATACACCTGCAAACTTTTGAACGCGGATATAGGGGACAACAAATAATATACGAAGATATTTATTACAGTTATTGATTTCAGGACTGGAAATATCTTAACAGAGTACTTACTAGTTTTCATTGTAATTTCTTTCTGTATAATCATAGAAAAAAGTAATATTATGTGATACTTTATAATAATGAATTCAAAATTAATTTTAAGACTTTTCGAAATCGTAAGCAATTTATAGTATTTCATACCAATAAGTATGATTTAGAAAAGTTGAAAAAACCAAAAGGAGAAATATTCACTAGTTATGTAATTTTTATTTTTTTTAGACTTTATAAAATTTATATCTCTGAAATTACAATATTACAATATAATGTGATTTGACCTACTTTTATTTATCATTGCTGTTCTAGCACAATATAATTCAGTTATGTATATTTTTTCAACTAAAAAAAATTTTAATGGAAAATAATATTTATGAATTTTTACGCGATTAATAAATTATTTTATGAAAAATGATTCAGAAAAAATAGTCAAAGACCCAAAATACCTAATTGTATGTTCATACTTACAGCCAAAGACCTGTAATATGATTTCTATATATAAAATTATAGGTAACATTCATTAAAATAAAATATTTTCAAATATTCTTCACTTTTATGATGAATTCCACCATAATGAAAATAGAATATGATAACATATCATATTAATTTATACTTATAAAAATTTAAGTAAAACTTTTAATAAAAAATCTCCTAAAAGTTTATACTAATGTAAACTAACCAATTTACCTAGTTTTGGTTTTCACATGTTGGCAATATTTATTCATTTTTATATTTATGCATATTATATACTATATATTTTTGTATTATGTTTACTAGTTCAGTCGTAGATAATTATAATCAATATAAATATTTCCTAGTTAACCTTATGTGAATAGTATAAAAATTAAGCATTTGTTGCGTTGCTATGAAAAATAAAATTTAAAATTTGCAACGTGATTAGCTGATTATTAAGAGGAGCTTATCAAAAAAATTATCCAGTAGACTTTTTTAAACATTTTTTTGATAATTACAAATAAAAAAATAAATGAATGAATATATAAATAAAAATCAGCTGCATTAGGTAGTCAAACCGTTCTCGAAAGATGGATGTGGCATACGTATTAGAGAAATTAATTGATTGTTATTTGATAACGCTGCTTTGATATTAATAAATTTCAAATTTTATCAATTTTAAAAATATTTTCATTATTATCAATTACATTTTGATCGTTAGACAAGCTATTTTAAGTTTATTTTGTTACATATTGGAATAATAAACATGGAAATTGGAAAGATATAGACAATTATATAATATATTCAAAAACAGCATGCTGAATTGAAGTACGTCTGGACATTCAATAGATTAATAACATGAAATGTGGAAACTTGTGAATGAAGAATATTTTTGGGACCATTTACTAATATAAAATAATTTGAAAATTCTAATAGGGCTCATTAAATCTTAGTAAACTAAATCTATCATATCTTTTAGATTCTGAACGGAGTGATGGAATTTATTGATTTTAAAATGAGGTAGGTACTTATGGTTTTTTTTTATTTTTATTTTTTTTATTTTTGTGTCTGACGACACCTTTTTTGGCAGTAAAAATGCTTCGATTTTCTCAAACAGTAACTTTTCTGATAGGAAAGTGAATGTAGATGGTATTTGGGCAAGTAAAAAATCCAACTGTTACATTATTTTTTGAATGCGTTGAAAAAAACGATAAAAAAAATTACAAAAAAAAAAACGGGAAATTTTATGCAAAATTACATTTTTATAAAATATATTTTTTTTTAAATGCTCTAACTCAAAAACGAAAAACCGCAACAACATGAAATTTTCACCAAATCTTTATATTGGCGTTCATTATATATATTTAAGTTTTCAAGGTATTTTGACATATTTTGACTTGTTTATAGACAATTTAAATTTTCGATTATTGTAAAAATTTTTTTTTTAAACATCGAAAAAATTTAATTGGCTAACCGAAAACTTTTGAAAATTTAATACAATATTTACTATAAGTTATACTTGTCGTAAATAGAATATATTGTAGATCATTTTACTCAAATTTTTTTTATAAGATCATAAATTTCAAATTTGTATAAAATATGTTAAAATCGCGATAATTTGCAAGTTATTTTGTAGTTGAAAATTCATAAAAATTTTTCTATTTATACTTAAGGTTCAAAATTTTAACACTAGATTTTCCATAAGTTAAACTTCAAAAATATATAAAAAATATTTCTACCGGACTTAAAGGAAAAAATTTTATGATAGTTTGAAATTTAAATTTTTACGAAATTGCATACTATTGCATTATATTTCAATTTAAATATAAAATACTATATACCCATTTTAGACCAATATATTAACTCCGTTCAGAATCGTTATTGGTATACAATGATACCTATTATTGCATTCAAATTTAACAAATCAATTGTAATAATGACCTATCATATAAACGAGGTGCACTCCACCCCTAACTGTACAGCAGAGCGAGGACCATCCAGTTCTTTTTTAACTTTAATATACTCATAAAAATTAAAACGAATTCCATATAATTAAATTATTAAATGAAACTTACTTTTACAGATATATATATAATATCTTAAATATAAACATTTTATTTGTATTCTTTTTACTCTACGTTTATTTGTAATTTTCAGATGTTGAATTTCTATGATCTATAATATAATATGTTCTAAAGAGTATGAACAAATGTACTATGTAATCATTAACAGTAAAAAGTCAATTGCTACTTGAAAGAATAGTTATGAAAAGGGATATTTAATTTTTACTAAAGTAATATACCTAGGTATATTCAATGACTTACATTTACCAAATTTTTCCGAATTTATTGCTTCTTGTTTAACAAAGATTAAAATTACAAATAATTAAATACGTTTACATTTAAATGTCTTTAACATTACACTCTACCAATGATTTATAAAGAAGGATTATTGGTGGGTGGTGGACATTATTATATTCTAAGGTATTAAATAACTTTTATAATAACTTTATTTATGTGATCTACTCGTATTTTAAATAACTATGTAGTCTCGTAGAAAATTGTGTACAATACTTTTTAATCTTTCTAAAAATTCTAATTTGGAAATCATTAACTAATGATCATTAACTATATGCAAAATAATAAAAAAATTAAAACAAAAATTAAACAATATTATACATTTTTTATAATTAAAATTACTTACACTCATGTATTCTAATAAATGTAGACATATAATCAATGTACTCCGACACATTTAGTAAACCTTTTGATTCATGACAAAATATTACTTTTCTTTTTTTGTAGTAGACATGATATTTAAAAATGTTTTAAAATAATTTAAACAATAACATTATACATTATATTTTAACAAATAATTATAATACTTTAGATTTTTTCCTATTATGAATACTCCTAAGTACATGACTGGGCATATTACTCCATAAATTAAAACCAGATACAATTTATGTACTTGGGTTACATAAAAATTACAAGTTACATTAAAAATTAAAAAAAAAAAATGTATGTATATTATAAATCATTATTTTAAATTTTGAATGGAGTGATGAATGTATTAATTTTACAATGATGTGTGTATGTGTTTTGTTGTGTAACTAAAGACATATTTTTGGGCAGTAAAAATACTTCTATTCTATATTTGGCTACTTAACTGAATGGAAAATGAATTTAGATGGTACTTTGGTAAGTCAAAAATTAAACATTTTGAACACTTCAAAGTTCAAAAACGTTGGATAAAAACCATAAAAAAAATTACGATACTTAAATTTTATTACATAGAACAATAATTTGCAAAGCTCATTGTATTTGAAAATGTCAATATTTGATAAATATTATATTACTTACCTTTACCTTGTAAATCTTTTTTTTCTGAACAAAAACAATTATAATGAAAAATTTAATCCAATTTATAATATAATTTATTCTGATCTGACACTAGACCATATAAAGGCAGTGAAACTCGACCAGGTGATTGTGATGTCGCTGTATACGGGCAAACGCGTCAAAGGTTCTAGGATCTTTTTAAAGCTATCTTACATACATGCTGCTTGAAATTTCAATATCGCCTTTGTAGCCTCGTACAGTTAAGCAATAAAAAATGTCAACGGAAATATCAAGTATATGGTCAATAACTTGTGACAGATTAATTAAAGAATATTTAGTAATATTGTATTTAATGATAACGAACTTTATGTTCAGGTCAATCGTTTAGAAATCACTTATATAAATATTGCTGCTTTCAAATGTGTGTGACTGATGACTGTGCATTAGTATTATAGTTAATGTTACGTGATATGTGACTTTCAAGCTGAAGAAATACAATGCTTAATTTGCCTTGAAGAATTTATATAGGCAGTAATATGTGAATATTATCAGATTAAAACTATGAGTTTCAGAAATGACAATAATTTTATGTACTTAGATATTTTACGACTCAATTAATTACAAACTATGTAATTGTATAAAAATCTAGTTTTCCATTGTTTTTTTAACCAATATTTAAATATTTCAGAAAGAGTGAATGATTTTTGTGAAAGTAAGTTATTGTATAAATTCAGATTATAGATATCCTCTTAAGTTCTTAATTAATATAATAGAAGTCAATCTTATTATAATTCGAGAAAGCATTGGTATTTTTCTCATTGAATTTCTATAATTAATCTGATACATAGGTACATACATTTGATGATTTAAACCTAAATGCGTCATGTACTTACAGTTACTATTTATGGCTAAATGAATGGGATAGAATACAAACTTATATGTCAACATGTATAAATGTATAATATATATATATATATATATATAAATATATATATACTTATACCTATAAATAAATTTTTATTAAACTTAAGCCATTCAAGCACCCAATGTGTAATTATAGTATCTAGAATTTACACTGAATATCTATAAATGATTAAAATGCACTATTATCCTACTTTGTGTTCGTTTAGTAACATCCACGAATATTAATTAATATTTTTCGTCACTCTTTGAATGATTGTACCTAGATATTCAGTCACCATGACTCATGATCCAGAATAAATTATTGTGTGGAAGTATTTTTAATGTGATATTTGAGTGAACGGTAGTTTAGCTAGCTTTTATGATAATAATTTTCTAAGAAAGCCTAAATGCCAATTCTGTAACCTCCTCCACCTGAGTACATTAAAACTTACAATGCCGATTCTGTAACCCCCGCTAGCATCGTCACCACCTAACAACCGCAGATGACCATCACCCCTCCCATACACCACCAACAGCAATACCCCCCTCCACCACCACCTCTTCCACTGATGCCACCGCCACGGTCCATTTCACAATCTGTCAATGTTAGCAGTTTTTGATTATATCAATTTATTTTTATTCATCATGTATTATTATCAGTGTTTTGATTATACTAAATTAATAAACTCCATCGCCGCGCCGCCGTCAATTTTATCAATTGATTTTTTACCCACAGATATCTATACTAGGTAATAGGTATACTAGATAGCGAACTCCTCTTATCAGTTGAAGCTCGCTGCTGATCTTGCCATCATTTTATCGGGGGGCAAAATACTTCTTCTGTTCTGCTATAACCTGGATATAATACAAATATTACGAATATTCATTTACGATTGATGCTATTTTAGTAGCATTTGATTTTTGAAACGTTTATGTTATTAATATTTAAATATGCCTAGTTCGTGTGTTGTGTATGGCTGTGTAAAAAGCCCTTTACCTGGACAGTCAACACATTTTTCCGGTAAGTTTCCTACCTATTTGAAACGAAATTGGCAATTAATGACTGTATAATATTATCATTGTAACCATATTATATTACAATCATAACTTTACTGTATTTTGTATAAATTGTTATTTATCATAAATTAGATTTCCACGTTCCAATAATGAATTGATGAAGAAGTGGATCGAAACTATAAAAAGAAAAAATTTCAAACCATCGCAGTGCAGTAGAATTTGCAGTGATCATTTTACTAATGACGACTATGAAATACGCCCAGACTCAAATAGACCGTTATTAAGATTAGATGCTATTCCATCTGTATTTCCATCATTCTTAAAATACTACCAAAAAGTTAAAAAAAACCCAGAAAATTTAGTTTCTTTAATTTGTAAGGAATATCTAAAAATATGTCTGCACTATATTGCTAAGTCAAATGATAAGCAAGTTAGCAAACGCAGTGTATTAACTAAACCAATAAATAATTATGTGTAAAACCTTGTTAATACTTTATTGTTTCATGTAACTATATTATATCTATACGGCTATATATAAACTACTATATATACTATACCTTTACATTTTTGTATTTGTATCCTGCACATAATCCTATTCCTATTTCTATTCCGCCTAAATGATTGGTGCAGTTTGGGCGTACAGGATAGAAGTAAGAATGGAGCATGTATTTAATATGAATATATAATATATAGTAGAATTAAAATTAATATCTGAAATGTGTTTGAAATTTAATAAGTATTTAAATTAAAATCTTTTAATACTTTAAGAACATCTTTTTCATACACTCAAATCATTATTTTGCCCTCCGAAAACATGGCGGACGCGTGATAAGAAGACGCCACCGAGCTTCACTACTGTCAATGTAAAACTCGTCTGGTATCATATCTAGTTAGTATAGATATCTATATTTTTACCCGACGTTGTTATTAGTGTTTTCATAATATTAAATTGATAACATGATTACCCGCCGTATTTGATAATACATTTGAAAAAATAACAGAATTAATAAAAATATATAATTCGAACCATAAACAATTGTACATAAACGAATCAGTTTTAAGACACAGTCAGCATTTATTAAGTGTCTCTTAGTTTTTTTTATATAATTATGATGAAAACAAAGTCAGCCTTTCCTTATCTTATACGGTAGCCACTTTATTAGAATTGGACACACGCGGATTTGAATATATATATGTCAAAATAATTTTTAATAATTATTAATTTTTATCAGTTTTTTCTCCTTTGTCACTTTTTTCATTAGAATTGTATTATTAATTGTATTCGGAATATTTGTAATTTGTTTCGATGAGCTGGCCGGAATGTTTGACACTAAGATATTAGGGGCCAATTGTAGTTGACAGCCTTAAATGCGGGATAATTCGGTGGTTGAAAAATTTAGTAGAAATTTTATAAATATACATACCATGAATATTCTTTACTTGTCTTTTTAAATTATATCGACGTGTAAAAGTTGATAAACATTGTTCAAACGAAAATTTATCGTCACCGTGCAACTTGATATGTCTCTGCAAATTATCTGTGCGTTTGAACACTTTATGACACAGTATACATTTTTTAAACACTCAAATTTACAAAATAAATAAAAATGATCAATCCACGTGTGCTACTAGCGACATACTAAACATCAGTTGACTCGGTGTTCAAAACTGACCAAAAAGCACTTATTGAATTATACTTACGTGTAATATATGATATGCAAATAGTATTAACACAATTCATATTATATATATTTTAATATAATGTAAAACGGAAAATGATGAGGCGGTCAAATCATAAAGAATAATCGAGGCATTATTATAAACCAGGAGTCATATGTACAAGTATCAATTTTGGTTTTTTTTTCTCAGAAATATTATTTTATGCGAGATTCGGTAATATATTATTTGTATATATAAAACCTAGTATACACTGGTAAAAATATTAGCAAGGTATTTAATTTTGTTTTTAATAATAACCGATCAAATAATTAACACTTTTTTTTTAAATTAATCATATTTAAATTAATTTATTACTAAATGCGGTACATATTTGATTAATATATTATTCTTTGTGATGGACCAGGCCCAAGTGGTAATGTGCCAATGTGGTATATTTGACACGTAAACGTTTTCGGCTATTTGAACAACGGCACGTAAAGACTCTTCGTATTCATCCATTGTCTTGTTGCATAAATCATCATCTTCATTATCCTCTATAAAATATCATATGTGATAAATAAGGAATAATTTTCTTTATGAGATTGTCTTACCAGAATAGGAATTATTTCTAGTACGTTGCACTGATGTAAACATTTCATTTAAGGAACTATTTTGTATTGGTTAATTTCTTCGATAGAAATCAGGACCGGCGAAAGAGTTTGCGGCGAATTTAAAATTAATTCTTCCACTCGAAGTGGAGGGTCGTGATGGGGATGATTCGTACCCACTGTTATAGTATTGATTCTAAATTATTTAAATATAAGTAAATATATTTTGATGCTACTTTTTATAATTTAAACTTACCATATCTCCAAAAATATCTTCTACACGGTCCAATCGAATTGGTTCTATGAATTCGGGTGAATCATACATTAGCTATGAAATAATAATAATATATTTACCAAAATTTTTTCTATATTTAACCAAACTGGTTATCGTACAAATAATCGTTTGACGAGTTTGGCATCTTTGTATATGATTACAATTAAAAGACGATTTATGACTGATTACATACATATAGGCCGTATAGGTAACAATCGTACATGTCAGTGGTGTACAAAAAAATTATTTCATCTTTGAAAAATAATTATCACCCCTTCGAACACTACCATCGTCCGTCGGTGACCAATTCTAACGAAAAAAGTGACAAAGAAGACAAAACAAGCAATGGTGATGGGTATCAGGGGTTACAGAATTGGCATTGTATGTTTTAATGTACTGCGGCGGAGGAGGTTACAGAATTGGCATTTGTATACTACTGTAGGCATTTTGCTAAGTTATGTTATTAAAATATTTAAGATTAGTTACGTTTCAATTAATTAATGCTATTCATTGTATAAAAAAGATAACAATGTTTTCAAAATTTTATTTTTTTTAAATTCTAGGTAATATTCAACATTTTGATTAACAAAAATGTCTCATGTGGTAGTTGAAATGTTTATTTCAATAGAAATATATTTAAAACAATTTAAATGTTATTAATAATGCATATTTATGCATGTTATGCAATCATTTCGATGAAGTACAAACCATCAAATAACTCTCTCACTTTTAAAACATTTGGTTTTCAATTTTCTGAAAAATTGCGTGCATATACATTTTTTTATTTTATCTATACCAAATTGTTGTCGACATTTATAATTTAAATATTTTTAATGTAGAAGGTTTGATAATAAAAATGTCATAACTTGCAATTATTTAGGGATTGTTAGATATTCATTGAGCATGGATGTTATTTCTATATTTAAGTGATGTGTGAGTATTATAATGTTTATGTTATATTTAAATCAAAATAATTGATAAAAATTGATTAATAAAATAAAAATTATATAATACAAACATCCGAAATGCTTGAATTTCAACTCAAACCCTACTTTTAAACCCGTCTTTAAATAGAATAACAATTTTATTTCATAAAATTCAAATAATTTAAATTGTTTTTTTATTTTCTTATAGAAATAACGATGGTTAATAAGGTATTCAATGATAATAGTTCAAAATAAAGTGTAATAGAAGATTTAAATTATGTATATTAATTTATTCAATCGTATTTTTCAATTATATAATTAATACAATTGTTTATATTTTTAATGTATTATTTGCATATAATATAGTCATATATAGTATTTTAATTATTTTAAAGTTTAAATATCATATAAAAACCTTTTTTTCTTATTTCTCTATCTATAGATAAGTATACTTCAACAAATTATAATTTTTCATTTTCAAGTACAGATACTAACTATTAAGAAGTTTTTTGTGTAACCCTAATCAGAATTATTTTATGGGGCGGATCGTTGTAATAATTGAATCATTACAATATAATAATAATAATACATCGGAAGAATGTATAGACCTCCTCCACGGAGCCACGACTTTTCTTAAATGATAAAATTGCGACAACCACCTTTCATGTCATTATCACCAACCGTTCAACATATGCTACACGGCGCGCACGCACACGCGCGCACACACACACACACACACACACACACACACACACACACACACATATCACGCATTTATAACTATTTTTGTAAATCTTAATTACTCATATCAAGATTATGAGATATGTAACCGAAAATATCAATATATTATGTTAGTGTCAGTATTACTGTCATTCCTATTGCATGCATATTCTTTGTCGTGTTTGAACCATCGTAGTAGATTTTCAGAACTTTTAGTAGTTACACAACTATGACAGTTTAACAATTAAAATATTAGTTTTAATCAATGCATTTATAAAAACAATATGAATAAAAACAATGAGCTAACAATGATAAGTATATTATCAGATAAAATTTTAATGAAGAACAAATTATTAGGAAATAATTATTCATAATAATCCATAAGTGCATTAAAAACAAAAATAAAAACTTTAATTCCATTCAATTTCAGATATAATTTATTCTAAATATCAAAAAATATTCTAATAATAAGCTATTAAATCGTAATATGTAGTGTTAAAAAAAAATCTAAGTAATTAACATGTGTTTCTATGTACCAAGAAAGTAGACAATAGACGGTACATTGTATGTGTATTTATGTATCTCACTTCTTCAATAATCCAAAATTATAACACGAGTAAAATCTTTAAGAGAGGTGGTAACTTGATTGTGTGAACTTTTTAATTACCTAATTTATTGATGAGCGAAAAAATAGTATGCTCTTGACAAATCAGTAGATTCAATTTCGGTTGGATATGCGGCCCCAAAAAAACAGCTGCTGGTGTGCTTATAGCGTAGCACTTGTGTCTTTAAATGTGTAAGCTATGACATATTTATGAAAAAAAAACTATTCCTGGTGTAATTATTTCCGTGATCAGTATACTCATGAATCAATATAAGTTTACAATATATAATTTATCACCTTCATTGCCCGGCGGTGTTCCAACGAAACAACGATTACCTAACAACCATTTTATGTCACAATAAAACATTATGATATTTGTAGTATTAATATGGTCCGGTTGTCATTATGCAACATAAACTCGAAATCCGATTGGAGTTTGAACAGTAAATGAAAATTTTTCAGCACGCATAGAAGCAGACCGAATATGATATGAATAATCAGAAGCGGAAGAAGAAGACGATAAAGACGGCTGTGCGGAAGAAAGTGGTCGATGACTCCGTCATCAGCGCCGAGTACCAAAAAAAATTGTCCGACTACGATGAACGGTTGACCGGAATCAAGTCCAAGATTGTTCAGCTAGTGGAGGCCATTGTCGAGGCGGACGCCGAATACGATCGGGTCCGCAACCGTTACGAAAGCGCGGTGACCATTAATACCAAGGAGAATGTTGAGCAGCAGGCCGCCATAGACAAATTGGAAATCAGAAAATTTCGCCTGAATGCCGTAATCATCGATCCGCGGACCAAGCAAGCTAGGGAAGAACTGATGGAACGCAGGCACGAGCAGTACGAACGGGCGCTAGCTGACTTGAGGTTCGAAAGTATGGACGTGCAGGCAAAGTATGACGGGAAGTTCGACGAGCGAAAAGAGTTGAACGCTCTATTGGACGACATCTATTCCACATCGATTTGTAAGAAAACCGTCGAGGTACATATAATTCCGTTACATGGTCACCATATAACACTGGGTTTATAATTATATAGTCTTGAGAAAGTCCAAAATAAATTCCTACGCTTTTTGGCTAACTATCCCAAACTTCCCGTACATCTTATAATCCTTTATTTACTTACTTCAATCTTGAAACCATGGAACAACGCAGAGTTAGGCTTCATTTATATTTTATTTTTAAGTTATTAAATGGCTTTATTGACTGTCCTAACTTCTTAAGTCGTCTATCGTTCAAAGTTCCCTTATTTCACACTCGATCAACAAACCTATTTTATTTAAAATCTCAAACTACTAATTATGCTACTAACACGCCACTTTTACTAATCATGAACACTGTAAATAATTATAATATCGATTTGTTTTACTCATTTAAAAATCATGGTTCCGCTTATCTATAAGTTGATATATCTTTAATATTCTTATATTTTGTTTTTTCGTTTAATCAAGTATTTTATTGTTTAAATCTATTTTCGAATGCTACCTATGTATTAAATATTACAAATAATTGCCAATAGAGCTCAAACCCGTATATATATATATATATTTATAAATAAATAAATAAACATTGTAAAAACATTATTATATCATAGTATAAGCGGTATTGTACAGCTAATCCAACAGCTATGATGATAAAATTGTGTTTAATAATATATAGGTACTCGTAAAATGTACTTTTTTTCCGGTGATTCTTCTGTAAACATAATATTTGTTACGAGTACCCATTCACATCGTATAAGTACGGTCCAATACGTCCTTCTCATTTGCTACTCAAAAGATTTTATAAAATTACCAAACGAAAAAAAAAACATCAACGTAACGAATAAACCTCTCTACTTAGTATATTACCACAAGACACGTACACATTACATGGAGATTGCAAGCGTTAAAGTCTTGGGATGACAAAGAACATTAATTACAGACAATTTTCATTTAGTTCATTTTTGGAAAATGAAACAATTCTCAAACATCGATTATAATCTTATAATTAACATCTTATATTTAAATACGGCTATGATTTCATGAGGTTGCAAAATTGTCAATATTTATAATCGATTTTTTAATTTAAAATATAAATAAAAATAAAATGTTTGTGTGGAACTGTAATTTAGGGTATGCACTGGTTTCAAATATTTTATATTTTACACATCTTATTGCACTATAATCGAAACAGTAATGAAACTTATACTCATAATATATAGCTACCAAATATACTAATTAGTAATAATGATTAGAAATTTGGCCACTTCTTTCAATCTTAATGAATATTTATTTCTTATATACCTATATATTATAGCAATCATTGTTTTGTGTGTAATTAATAAATTTTATGTATATTGACCATTCTTAAAATGCTAATTGAAATAATAGCTGTAATATTATTATTTAGATAAAGCAAAATATGTAGTACAAATTACATATTATTTTAAGGCAATTAAAGACATTTTATAGAAAAAACTTCCACAGCAAAATTATAACTTACGTGATTGCACAAAATATATTATTACTTTGTGTACATTTTCAAATATAAAAATTTATTGGAACATGATATTTACTTATTTTTTATTTTATTTTTATTTTTTAATTGGGCTATTATTTAGAGTTGGCTGATATCAGTGGTTATTTATCCTCCATGTGGATTTTTTGTAGGTTTTATATAAATAAGAGTAATGGTATATACTATGTTGGCGGTTTGTTTTAAGGAAAGCCATGAAGTTGGTTTGTACACCGCTAATAAAAAACAAAACATTCGAATCGCATTGTTAAAAATTGAAATGGAAAAGAACATGGGTGAATTGGCCGAAACGGTTCTTATGAGCGATGAAACCGTTCTAGCGAAGGAAACTATAATTGATTACTACAATACCATTGATGTGAGTTACAATGTTTTGACACTATTTAATTCGATCTACAGTCTAATATTAATCAATTAATCGTAAATAAGTACATTGCAGTAAATATTTAACTATACACCTAATAAATTTGTGTATGACATTAGCTATCTAAAACCTCTTAAATGACCAGTTTAAAATAAAACTACATAAATAAGTACAAAACCATCCTTTTATTCTACTGTATTAATCAAAGAATGCAATACTTATTACTATATTAATGTTTAAATATAACATAATATAATAAAAGGTAAAATAATGAATATACAACTTTTATGTATATTTTATGAAATGTATAAGTAAATTACACATTTTAAATAACATTAAAAGTGATTAAATACTGATGGAAAGTCTAGTTTTTCTATTTATTATTCTAATTGTTTTTAGTTTTAAATATTTAAATGTTTCCTACTTTTAAATTTTAATCGATATAACAAGTTAATTTTGTTCAATTAAAATGCTTTATTACTGTATTAACACACATAATTTAGTGTGTTTAATTTACCCACAGGAAATAATTGAAAACCAAAAACAAAATGTAATAGACAACAAAAAGGTCAAACGATACGCAGATATGATAAATTTAAATTATTCAAATATATTATTGGATCAAATAAAGATGTTGAGATCATCAATCAATTTAATAGAAAAAAATACAATCAAGTTGATTAAGAAAAAAGAAATGTACCTTAACTACCAATGACTATTTCATAACATCTTTGGATAGGAAATGATATGTTTATATACAAATATACATGTAAACACGGAACGATATACTTACTATAAACACAATATAAAAATGTGAAAATTCAGTATTTTTATTTTTAAATCATAAGAAATCTATTTTTGATAACTTAAAATCATTGTTATCATGATTAGGTAATATATTATGTTTTAAATTGTATTTAATAACTCATTGTATACATAACTAATATGTATATAAATAATATTTTATACTATGTATATTATGTAATACACGAGTTACTATGTTGAGTATAATTTTATAAAAATAAAATATTAGGGTAACATTAAACCTTTCTCAATTTATTATTAAAATATTACAAAAATAATTAAAAACCAATAAATGATTTTTAATAAAAAACAACTTTATTAAACCTATTTAATCACAACTTAAACAATTTAATGAGATTGTTTACATTGTTTGTCCCTCACAGGAGAGTCAATATCCGGATTAAAACTGAACAGTTGTAGCCTTAAATCACTCTCCAGTCTCCATATATAGTTTATTTCTATATTTATTTAAAAAAAAAATGAAAGTAGAAAAAGCTAGCTCACACAAAGTAGATATATTGTCAGAACTCATTTCAAGTATAAAATAAAATAATAAATACTGATATGAAACGTGTACGATCTTAATTAAATTAAACTAATTCAATAAAATTGTTCGATAGCGTTAATTGTGTAGTTATTACATTGTTTAAATATTATTTTAACTAAAAATACTAAAAATTTTAATCAGAAAAAAAAATATATATATACCGTGTGCCCCAAAAAACAGGGGCCACTTTACCACTCATTACCATGTAAATATTTTTCAATTCTGTTTACGGGACATTAAACTAGACCAATGGATCGTTAATTTCTATGATTTACAATTTTTTTTAACTCACGTATCTTGCGTATGTGCAATAAAACTTACATTTTTTTTAAATGGCAACCCATAATTTGAATATCATATTCGGGTTCATCGATTTTTTCAAGCCATATTGATGTATAAACTTGTGTCCTAAACACAAAATTGACTTAACTAAAGCCAAGTGGAGTTAAAAAAATTAATTTGAAGATAAAATTTTATTTCTTGGTTTATGGTGACACCTGAGAATAAACCATTGTTAAGTAATCATATTTTGTGGACTGATGAAAGTAAATTTACTAATTATGGAATATTAAATAAGCAAAATAATCGTTATTGGTCGAATGAAAATCCTCACTGGGCTGTTCCTACAAAATCCAAACATGTTGGGGTAAAAATTTATGGGTTGGTTTGTTTGGTGGTAAGTTACTTGATTCTCATTTCTACGACTCAACTTTAACGGGAAGAAGATACTTAGATTTTTTGTGTGATGACTTGCAATTATTCCTTGATGACTTACCTTTAGATATACGTAGAAACATTTATTATCAGCAAGACGGGGCTCATAATTCCCGAATTTTCCAAGAATTTTTGAGAGTAAGATTTGATGAAAAATTTAATGCAATACATGGACCATTAGAGTAGCCCCCAAAGTCACCTGATTTAACACTATTAGATTTTTTTTTTGTGGGAACACTTGAAAGATGTTGTGTATGCTGATCCTCTAATCAACATCCAAGATTTAAAGAATAAAATTACACACGCATATGTTACCTCCTAAAGGAAAGCCAAATACTGGCAGCAACTACTCGTGAATATTTACGTCGATTTGAGGCATACACTTTACTCGACGGAAGGACTTTCGAACAGTTTATTGAATAGTTTAAGTTTGTAATTTCTGTAAATTAAATTGTAAATAAAAATGTATAGTAATGTTAAAAAAAATTAAATAGAAATTTTGTTTCTTGAAAGTACATGTTTAAACTATGTTATTTCAAAATGTGTAATATGTGTAATAATAAAATAAGATAATATTTCATAAATAGTAAATAGCTAATTAGTTTTATAAAAAAAATTTTGATTGTTTGTTTCATGGTGTTTAGAAAAAAAATAAGTACGTACAGTTAAGAAAAAAAAATTAATCAAATTGAATTTTTAAATTTTCTAAATTCTACTTATCTCTAGTTAAGTCAATTTTAGATTTAGGACACAAGTTTATACATCAAAATGGCTTGAAAGAAATCGATGAACCCGAATATGATATCCAAATTACGGGTGACCATTTAAAAAAATGTAAGTTTTACTGCGCATGCGTAAGATACATGAGTTAAAAAAATGTTAAGTCATAGAAATTTAAGATCCATTAGTCTAGTTTAATGTCCCGCAAACCGAATTGAAAAATATTTACATGATAATGAGTGGTAAAGTGGCCCCTGTTTTTTGGGACACACGGTATATATATATATATATATATATATATATATGTTAGTCATGATATTTCTCGGGCTAGCTTCACGATGTCCGCGGTTCATGAGTTGGGAACGTCTGATGTATCATGTATGGTATACTGTAGTATAGTTTAATATAGTATACAATACAAAAACGTGGTCATTAATCAGTCATTAATCATGGTAATAAAGCGTGCGTGATGATAGATGACAAAAACATTTTGCATTACAGAAAACTTGGTTAGGTTTCACTGAAGCATGTATATAGTTTGCAATAAGCATGATTGATCAGTGATCACTATGTTATTATTTTTTTCGAACATTGATAGTTGGTTACCGTATTATTATACGAGTGTTGACAACATTAACAGTTTTCAATATTTGTATAGCGACAGATGACGATGGTGAATTTACAACAGATAATTACTATACACCGTACATCGGTCGCGATTTGATCGGTGCATGCGTGAAGCGGTACACATTACAACATGATATTATAATAGTATATAATAATAATAATAATAAGTAGCTGTATAAGCTCAAGTCAATACAATAGAATATATTATAATATAATCAGATCGTTAATAATTTGTAACATTGGTCGAATCCATCGTCGGAATAAGTCAAAAAACAAAAGGCAACAAGGCACGCAAAACTTTGCATAGGTATTACATTTTATCGAGAGCAGCACATAATTTTAAGCAGTATCACAATAATACAGTTTTACTACAACATACGATGTACGCATATCGAACGCTAAAGGAGGCCGCGTTGTTGTGATAGTAAAAATAACAATATGGTCGAGGTGAGCAATAATAATATTATGTATTATTGTTATGTGATATTGTTTAATAATTACGACAACGGCGGCGGCCGGGTGTGATAGGATTTTGAAAACTTATTTGAATTTGTTGTGAAGTCTTATTTATATCGATTTTCTCACTTTTTTGATTTTGTCCGCCAAAATATAATTAAACAATTATTGGAAACATAAATATCAACTAAAGTTAATTTTTGGGTACAAAATTTAAAAATACGATTAAGTAAATTTAAAGAAGACTTCACGAAGAATTCAAATCAGTTTACAAAATTCTTATTGCATTAATTTATTGTTTAGTACGTCTAAATTCTCATGCTGTGATCACTGTTCGACCGCGGAACGAGTTGGCCGTCAGTCACACGGACAATCTAATCGTGACGGTGTATCAACTCTTAGCCTTTTCCACCTCCCGTACCTGTCTGGTATCTGTTTTTTCTCAATCGTAGAGCGTGTATGTGCTGCCGACGATCGTGTGCGTCTTGACCGGTGCTTAAGGCCAATCGCACACCAAAAGAACAAAACTGTGTTAGACAGTGTCAGTCATTTTCGTGTTAGTTAACTAAAAACAATTTATTTTATATAAAGTGGCACTACCAAGACAAAACACTATTAGGCAAAAAAAAAAAAAAATCAGTTGTCATCATGTCATCTGATGAAGATGTTGCGATTTGCATGTGGTACACCAGTGCCATAGCCAGAAAAAAATTTTTTTGGGGGCACTTAATTTTTTTCTCAAATTTTGAAATGCTAGAATACCTAATCATCACATATTACTTTATGGCCCTTTTGTTTATAAAGTGTTAACTACAGGTCTATTATTTTTTTGACTACCATTATATGCTAACAACTATGGTACATAACAATTTAATATTATTTAACATAACAAAGTATTATTATTATTTCTTTAATAATATTTTTAAAAATTAAAATTAAAAAATAACAAAGTATTAATATTATATTAAAACATATATTGATAGAATAATGTGTTAATTCATACAGCTATATTAATATCATTTTATCAATATTATCAATATATGTTGTAAACACAACATTTTATTTTTTATTCAAATATTATTTATATTTACTAACAAGAATACAAGATCATAACTTTTAACTTTTATTAAACATATAATAGAAAACAAGTTATAGCGGACCTTACACAAATTACAAATGAGATAGTTAAGACTAAAGGAAATTATGATGGACAGTTAAACAAATTTAAATGATTATAATCTTAACAAAATATTTCTTTATTTTATAGGCAATATTATTTAACAAATGGGTTAAAAAATTGTAAATATTATTAAAAATAACAAATTATTCTTTAATATATTATAATAAATTAGTAACAGTAACCAACTAATAAAAAATTGGCACTTGAGCACAAAATATTATAATATAATAATATTATACTATCAAACCATAACCGTGTTCACAACAAAATTGAAATGTTCTTATATTTCTTATCTGAAGTCTGTGCTTATCTTTACTATTTTACATTTATGAATATAAATTATAAGATTAATAACTTATTGTTATTTGTTATCATAGATTTATCTTGAATTATATTAATTTAGAAATTTCTGTGCAATGTACTATAGGTCTTTGGCCAACCAAAAAAAAAAAATAAGGATTTAGGGGGGGGGCACGTGCCCCCTTGGCAATAGCACTGTGGTACACATTATACAATTTAGAACAGAATGATAAAAAAAAAAGTTATGGTCTTTTGGATATATTAGTTAAATAAATTTCACTTAACAAGTCATTGTAATAATATAATATTACAATTATTATATTATAGCTTAATTACAATAAAAAAGAATTTTGTACAAATCAACGCACAACATAATATTCGTTGTCTAATTATGACTAAAGAAAAATGTAAACACTTCAGACAGTATAAGTCATGACTGATGATGTTTAAAGCATCAGTCATGACTAAATGTTTTAAGTGTTTAAATGAATAAATGTTTTTGTTTTGTTTTTGTCTAATCAATGTGCGTTATGCAACGTAATTCCCTACGTTTTATTTCTAACAAAACTGTGTTATGCTGACTAACTACACTGTATAAAGCAGTTTTGTTCTTTTGGTGTGCGGTGGGCTTAAGCCAAGGGGCAATAATATGTCTTCCCGTGGCGTTAACGGTTCCGCCGCGCTCCGGGACCAATAATTTTTATATTTTTATATTTTTTCGCACATTGAGCATTTTGAGTTTTCACGTCCGTTTTTGCGTCTACATCAGCCGAGTCGACCGTGACGTGGCTGTCGATCACGGGTATGTTCGCGACGTTTATTTGTATAATAGTTCGCGTCGGACGCGTATTTGCCATTTCGCATTAGTTGTACTTCTCCATCCACGTGTATACTTTGACGGCGGAAGTGTCAGGGTGTGGGCCCACGTGTTTTTCGCCATCGGATGACGCGCTATTGTACACCACGCCGTACTACCGACGTACAACAGCGGTGAAGTTGATCAACTTGTCCAGCTCCCAGGTTATCCATATACCTTGAGATTTTATTATGCTCGTTGTATTATGTCATTATTATAATTATTAAGTATTTGTGATTGTCTCAGTCGGGCGCCCAAAAAAGAACAATTGATAATATTGTACAATATATACGTATTTCCGACCCATACGACGTACATTTCAGTAAGTAACATCTTTTCCGTTCCCGTCCTCAACACAACACGCATGTCGTTGCTAACAACCACACCATATCTGCAGGATAGCTATCGGTGCAAACAACCATGGTTTATGCAATCCACAAAGAAGATTACTTAATAATAACCAAGTATTACACTAATTGTACGTTACATTAACATTATTAATTTGACGTAGAAATCTAAATTTATCGAAACCAATTTTTTTCGCAATATCATAATGACTTAACCTAACTTAACCTTTTACACAATTTATTCAACACGTTTTCTTACTCATAAATATGATATATATATATTTTTAAAAATATTTGAAGAGCACAAGTATAAGCAAGATTGAAAATTATTTTTCTCTTTAATGTATACCATGAAATCATAAAAAACGAAATCTAATATCATGGTATCGACTATGGCAGCCAAAGGACACCCGCAAAATAATGTTTGTGTGGCATTTACTAATTCGCCAATACTATGTGCTTATGCTAATTATTATATTATATTTGTCGTACGTATGTCAACACGATAATGGATAAAATGTGCGGGTTGAAATATTTAATTTTAATAATATTTAATAATATTTTAATAACATTGAAACCCGTGATAAAATTTTTAAAACGGTATTTAGTTTGACGTGGATATAATCTCTTTGTCTCCGTCGGATGACGTGTGCCCGCGATCGTTACCGCTCCGGTTCTTTGCCAGGTCTTCCATAGCCGAACATCCTCGATCCTTACGAATGCTCGTCGTCGCGACGGCAAGCACGTTGTCCGGTTCATCAACGATCCCGATGGTAACTCGAAACACGCTCATGACCGCAATCTCCACCAAGTCCACCTGTTGGCCGTGCCCTGAAATCGATCACGTCGTTATTATATCACGAAGTACAATACCCGCATCGCACGTTCAGTGGTTTCATTGCGGGCCTCTCTGATAATACTTTTCGACGATTCTCACTCCATTGTCTTAAACACGGCGAACTACCGTCCACGAGACCATGACCGACCACTACAAACGGTAAAACAGTTAGGACGCGAAGCAACGAATTCACATCGCGGGATATAAAGTGATATAAAGAGTGAATAGTTAGTTAACAATATAATATTACAATTAATACAGCCAATTATCAATAAATTGTCAACACAACATTATAATGTTATTGTATGGAATCAAGATATTTTCACTGGAAAAAAAAAAGTTTCAACTTGACGCATTTATTTTACTATTTCATAGTTGATGATTGTATAATAGCATAATATAATTTTATATTTTGGATTGTTCCAAAGTATGGAAAAATAATTTTTCGGAAACAACAATAGGCTACTTTTAACACTGTTCATCGTGGGTTTCAACATAAATACCAAAAATGTACCAAGGTAACATTTATAATTATTTGAATATACTAATTATTCTCATCGTGTAGGTGGTACAAAATTAGTTCAACCGTATTGTAATAAGATTTAATAGAAAAAGGGCTAAGATGAGGTAATAACATAAAAACATAAGGCAACAAATACTTGAAATGTATTGTATAAAAATGTAAATAGGGGCCTATTTAATATTTATACATAAAATAATAAAATTAATTATTATTGCTGTTGGCTACAAGAGTCGTAATCATTGCACCACACTGCTCCTTAAATTAAATCTTAAACTTAATTACAATAGTTACTTACGGAATTTTAGTCTTGAAGTCCATCAATTTAAGTAAACCAACTATATAGTTGGAAGTTAAACATGCATTAACTATTTTATTAGTCAATTTCCAGTTACCTTAATTATTGGTTATTCTTGAAATGGTCGAATAGGTTTCGCGGTAGAAGGATCGTCAAATAAATTCTTCTCGGCTGTCAACAATGAATTAGCTCGCCATTCGTTTAGTTGCTTTCCTGCTAATTCTATAAGGCCCGTTATAATTTTGCGTCCCGGTGCCAAATGGCGGTCGCCTAACTAAATACTTGTTAGTAATATTATGAGTTATATGATTTTAGAAACCTTCAAATTTTATTCATCGCGGAATATGAAATTTTTTCCTCGAAAATTCTCTCTTTCGGTCATAATATTCTATAAATGTGAACTCTGCAGTATTTACATTTTGTCAGTGTATCATTTTTATAATATTTCATTAATAATAGCCCAATAATCGAAAATACTGTTTATTACATGTCGCGTGTAGTTCGAGGTAAATAAGCGTTTAGCGTAAATAGCTCCGTGAATTTTAATAAGCCTTTAAAATTCAAACGATACTATAATATTATAATAAACGTCTATCAGAACATTTTTATTATGGTAATGAGGTATAGGTATATACGTCGTATTATTATCATAAGGTGAAAATTTAATTTTCCGGAACCGTTGTTCTATACGGACGCATATAAATATAATCATAATATTATGTGTATGTTATACCAATTCGATGGCAAAATTTGTCACCAGACATACGTAGGTAAAATAACCATGACCATTGCTATCCACACATTAGTGGGGACTGGGGGGAGGATCCAACTCAGACGCAGCCGCTTGGAAGCGCGTTGTGTCGTGTTTTCGTTGTACAAATATTTACATCGTGGTTCTCCCCACGGGCCCCTCCCCCCACCTGTGAATACCGTATTATTCACTTCGGTGACCGTGACCGTGGTACCATATTATGATCGTTAATGCTATAACTCGTACGCGTGTGTACCGGGTGTAGTCGCCAACCAGTAGATCGCGAACGACTGACCATCTTTCTAGGCATATGAATCGAACGTTATAAAAATTAATTTTTAGCCACGAGTTTTAACAGGAATGCAATCACGAAATAAATCCTGAGCCGTCGGACTGTAGATACGTAGATAATTTGAATCATAATAATATAATATATAATAGAAAAATCTAACCATTGCCATCGGCGTATACATAATATGCGATGCATAAGATTCCCGTGATGCGGGCTTGATCGGGTGCAACAGGTGCAATAACCACAGCAGCAGTTCACTGCGCAATGACAAACCAAGTGTATCATGATAATTGTCTTTATTTTTGCACAAATATAATCATATATATATATATTTATATCGAGGAAATATGTTTACATGTCGAAACAATAAAATCTTACGTGCTAAAAAGTTCTAGTAAACTCGTACTCCGTTTACAATATATAATATATATTACATATTAAGCATAATATGGTATATATATATATATATGTACCAATATAGATACGATTAACTAATAAAATTAAGTTTGGGTACACATAATGCGTGAATAATTGAAAAAATATATACACGTTATTATCGTAATAATTGCTGAACCACAATATTTAAGTAATAATGTACATAATAATAAAATGATGATATACAATTTAAATGTAAATCACAAAACAAAATATATAATAATTATCGTGAGTATCTAGTCAACTAAATAAAAAAAAATTATAATAATAATTATAATATTATAGTCGTTATAATATAATTATCAGAAATAATTTACACACCCTCTTGCCGCAGTTAAGTAGTGCGATTTAAATGATCACAGAGGAACCCAACTGTATAGATCGTTCAAGTTATACGTTATTTATACAATTTTTAGCATGACGTGAATAAATCAAGTATACAGCAGTAACGGTGTGATGATGTGATGATACACGGATTTCAAAAGAAAACATAAGTCAATAACAATTAAATGCTCGTATGATTAAAAATAGATATTTACAACAAATAAAAGTAATGATAAAAGGGTAAAGTTTTGTGTACACTATATAATATAAATAAATATGTATATTATTAATATTCATATGTTAAACTAAGTCTTAAAATAGGTAAAACGCTACATTTAATCAATATTTTAATTGTATACGAAGAAAGTATTTTTTTATATATATATATATATTTTTTTTATGTTTTTACTTTTATTGACATATATTAATTTAACGTTAAAAAATGCACACAAATCTGTACCTACAAGATGAGACTATAATTTATAATGATAATAATAATAATATATCTATACGACCGAAGGCAATGGAACGATTCCAGGGCATCGTTGTCGTCGTATATCGTAGCAAGCGATTGAGAGGGACATTTTAAAAATATTCCTATTCCTTATGTGCTAAATTGTTTTCGTGTTCGATGAAAATCATAAAAATACATACATATACATAATGTTAAATAATATATTATAATTATGTATTTATATTTCGCACACATATAGCTTTTAGTTTTTATAACACAAACAGAACACGATAAAATTTTTTTTATACAAGTCGTTAAAAATTACAATTTAATTTTCGGACTAGTAAATTTAGGAACATTCATCAAATGTATTAATTATAATATGTAATAAATGTTTATTATAATATAAATGTACAGCAAACAGATACAATCGTAATATTATGTACACGAACACGAATAATGGGATTAATGATAACAACACGTATGGTCTCAACCACGGATTGGGGTGAACATACACCATATTATGCGATAATAATAATAATAATAATAATATACTACAATATAATTCTGGTATTATCGATCAAACCCGTTTACCGATGTTATCACATTATTATCTACAGATAGTGCGCTAAAATATGATTTTTTCTATATTATAATATTTTTCTTCTTAAATTAATAAGTAGTACTATGTTTATACACATCACTGACGACGAATTAACACGCCATCTTATTAGATGATTCAAATTTCAAAAATTGTTTCATTCCAATCAGCTGTTCCATAATATAATAATTCCTGCAGCAAATATTTTACTTTGAAATAGTGTATAACTTACGTAACTCGTTAAAGACGGGTACATAGTATAGGTACGTAAACAGTCATTTTTTTTTTATCTATACACGTGTATCGTTTGTCTTCGCAAGTACTACAAAATATATCTATAAATGTACATGATCCCACAGTGAGTTAAAATAACAAAATTTTTTATACAAGCTGTGCAACAGTATTACATGATTACACTCACATTTAAAAGCATTAAGTAACAATTTTATAATCTGATACCAGAGGGAGAGAAAAAAACATCAGCTGACAATGTTGTCGATAAAAATAGTGTATTACTTAAGATTAGCAAAAAATGCACCACGATTCGGTATTATTTAATATACGCAGTGATATGCATAGTACTTTTTCCGTATAAAAGCTATGATGCTTTTGCAGACATAAATAAATATTAATGGTAAAACACACAATGCTAATAATTATATAGTATAAATATTACATAAATAAATATAAATCAATATCAAACTGTTAAATCACTAATCTACAAGTATGTATTTTCTATTCGTTACAATAATAATAAACAATGACAATAATACAAAACAGATATATTTCGAATATTTGCTCATAACGTTAAATAATTAATGGACCAATAATTAATAGATTCGTCAATTTGAAACATTTATGGTGTAGATATTTAATAGACGAATATTGTACGGTTATTGTTATTACTAGTTATTTGATATTCCGACAAAACATGATGTACGCTGATAAGACGTTGGCACACGAGTCTTATGTGATTTTTCGAGACGTAATATAATAATTGTAAATCATTATTTTTTTTTCATAATATTCCATTTCATGTTTGAAAGGAAAGTCTCGTATAAATCGTACGTTACGTTTACGAGGCGGAAAAAAACCAAAAGCAGGAATATTAACGAAGATCAGGTGCCGGGATTCATTGTAATATGTTTGGAAAAGTAATTCAAATAAAACGAAACGTTATTGCGAGCACAGGGTGTGGGATAGAGGGGAAAAAACAAAAATGGACAATTATTCGAATATTGGGTCTGTACAATAAATAATAATAATGTAAAACGATAATAATATAGGTAGGTATATATAAACCATAAAATAGTTTATGACGTGTTAACGGAAATAGCACTAGCGCGATAATAATAATAATAATAATAATGATAATAATGATAATAGTAGTAATTGTAATAATAATAATAATAATAATAATAATAATAATAATAATAATGATAATAATAATAATAATGAATAATAATGATGAATAATAATCATGATAATGAATCATTTTGCTTGTCATAATAATAATATTACTTGTACGATTTGAGTTTTATTATCGGTTAAAACGCAAATAGTCGAGTAAATGTTATGTGGCCAGACCTTCGGTGCGGTTCTGGGAGATGTGATTGGTGTGCGCGATCGGCGACGATTGCGGCGATTGAGGGGCGCAGTTGTTGAGCTGATGGTCGTCGGGAGACGATTTGATGTTGACCGCGGACTGCCGGTCGTAATGCAGGTCCCACAGGGGTGGCGTCCGTATGTGATGGGATGGCGGCGACATCTGCTTGTCGGTCGCGTTGCCGCCGGGTTCTGGCTTCATCATGTCGCTGGGGAACGATCCACCGCTGCCGCCGCCGAAGTTCGCGAAACCGCTCAGGATGCGGTTGTTCACGTTGCTGTTCACGTTCTGTATCACCGATATCTCGTTGATCTAGATGGACGGAGAGAGGACATAAAGAAAACAAACCGTAAACGGCCGCGTGACGATCAACAGTTCTGCGAAACGAGAAGCGTGGGTGGGCAAACATTAATACGGAGAGTCAAAACACAATTGTTGCGATGTTATTGCAATATTATCGCACTATTATATATTATTTTAATATTATATTGGCCATAACAGATCATCACAACTATGTACTACGAAATTGCGCAACTCCCATGATATGGGGTGCGAAAAAATATAATAAAATAATAATATTGATAGTAGCTATTATATATAATTGTGTTCGTTGCGAAACGGATCTTAGTATCTATGATGGATTCTATCATCAGAAATAGATTTATTAATAATTTAATTTTTTTTTTCTATACGTATGCAAGTTATTGTGGTAAGAAATAACATGAATTTACGGTCTAGAATATTATATTCGATGATGGAAAAATTAGAACAAATTTAATGGGATTTATCTAAATTATCCAATTTATCTAATGGGGGTTGGTTTTTACAAAATAGCATTTAACAATAACATACGATCACTAACAATCGTTAGTATAACGAGGTACACACCTTTTGTTGGTGAATTCCGTTTAGAAACGGACTGGGTAAAAACGGATGGTAATAGATTTCCGGTCTCCGTTGAAGGAAGTCTGATTCCTTTACGCTGTTGGCGATCTGCAACGGCGGTAGCTCCAGAGACATTCTGCGTCCTCTCCTAGATGTGCCGTTTGTCCACATGTGTGTGCCCATATGCACCTGTAAACATTCGCGAACAGTGTTAAAAACGCATCCATGTTAGTTTACGTGTACACCGACTGTTGCGGCAACGGTTCAATCGTACTTACCTTGAGATTGCCTTTCGTCGTGAACGCCTTTAGACACACTGTGCAGCGAAAAGGCTTGTCGCCCGTGTGTGTCCTCATGTGAATTTGTAGCGCGGAGGATGACGAGAAATTCTTGTTACACACGTGACACAAGTGTTTGGGTGAACCTTCAAGATGGGAAAAAAGAAAATGAAAAATGTGTTTAGTATGCGTTTAAACATTTTTAAACAAAAATGCGAAATCAGTATGACAGCGCGTCTTTTTTTTATTATTAATATTACAATGGACTCACGTCATGACCTGTAGCGTTTGCGTTAAAAACGTTTAAAGTAGAAAAAATAAAACTATGCGGTCATTCCATTTTTCGATGGGCGTCACGTGAGATGACAACTTAAATTTGAATACCAACCAACGGTCGAGGAGTTCTACATTGCTCACGGTGTACGCATAATATATTATAGTATTATATGCCGAAACAGAATTGTGGTGAAAAAAAATCGCTTTCCAGAAGTGAGAAGGGGAAAACAAATCGATTATTCTCGGAATTTTATGTACAGCTCGTATAGTACAGAAAATACGTGAGTTTTGGCCGAGGCATGTTTGTCGAAACATTGTTATTTTCTAGTGATTTCGTCTTTTTTAGAATTCGATGACAACGATTACAGCGTTACATAATATACGAAGTATAGTTTAAGTGGTAAGCAACAACGCATATTATCATATCTACAGACTTGATCCAATACGAATTGTTTTACTAGACCGAGAAAAATCTTATACCAAAGGTTGAAAAAATTCAAAGAAATTCTACTGTATATTGAATGCGTTTTCAAGCAGAAAAGTGTTGGAAAGGAATGCGTAAACCGGTAAAGTGAATTTGCCATAACCCACATCGGTATATAATACATCAAATGATGTAGTTACAGTGCAGCCGGTCACCCTCGGTCAAATTTGTACAGTGAAAGCATCTGTTCTGGACAGAATTTAGAGTACGCAACAAGTATGCCAAGGATATCTCCCCAACCCCTTAAGCGACACCCTCCCTTGGGTATTTATGTGTGCAGATCGAATACTCACTGGACTGTCTCTTGGGCATGGGCAGGCCTACGTCAGGATCGGGCAGTGACCGTTTGGGCGACGAAGACGACGACGACGACGACGGTCCCTCACCGGGCGCGGCGGACGACTTCCTGGAGCTGCTGGTGGCCGCGTAAAATTGGCCAACAGTCGGCACGGACAGGGTGACCGGTGGTGGTGGTGGTGGTGGTGGCGGGGGTGGCGCGACCGCCAGTTTGGCCGACTGGTGTGCGGACATGCTGGTGGTCGGTGGCTGCGACGGGGCCGACGAGGACAGGTCGGTCGCCGACTGGACCGCGGTGCCGCCGGTGGTGGTGCTGGTGGACGCGTTCGCCGATACCGTGGCGGTAGTGGACGCGGTCGCAGTATGGACGCTGCCGTTCTGCTGCTGAGACGACGACGGCGGCGGCGGCGGTGGCGGCGGCAGGGATCGCGGGGCCCCGACGCTGGTTCCCGTGGACGACGTGGCCGCGGCCGTCGTTGCGGCCACCGCGTTACCGGCGGCTGCGCTCAAGAGCATCATCTGTTGCTGGTGGTGCAGATGATGGTGCTGCTGCTGCTGGTGATGGTGCGCAGTGGTGTCTCGGCTCTCGGAACTCGCGTTGCTGGCCGTATCTTCGTGCCCGCAGCTCGTCGAGTTGTTCCCGTCGAATATATGGCTCTGCGAAGAACTACCGCCGCCCGCGCCGCCCGACGACGACACGTCTCGCGTTTTATGCGTTAGCATGTGCTGTTTCATATTACCCTGCAACACGTGCAGAATACAAACTGAAAGTCTATGATCAGAAATCTGTGGCAAGGTTAAGTTAGTCGGCGAACGGGCCCAAAGGGACATTGGGTGAAAGGACCCAAAGGGACAGAGACCGGAGTGGAGAGGCAATGTTTCACGAGGTCACTATACAGGTAAATCGTTTCGCATACAATATCATTCCCATTTCGAGTATGTTGGTTAGTGCAGCCTCATCGGAGATGCTTTTGATTTATTTTTTCATGTTTAAATCGAGAATTGAGGTGTCACTTCACCACAACTCACCATCGTTTATTTTTCAAAAATGAATGCACACAATAGGTATATTTCGTATTTAATTATTAATATGAATCACAGAAATAATATCCTGAATAAAACTCTAACCATCCTGAATTAACTCTTCAACCGATATCGGGTAAAACAACTAGACGAAAAATACGTTTTAATTTAAATGTTTTCTTAAACGAATTTTACTCTCGGCTATCACTTCTGTCATGCGTCATATTAATACCATTTGCATGATATTTGAACAATATTGCATAACGCTGTTTCCAGATAGATAATATATAAAAATCTATTGTAGATGTAATATGGTTTATACGACTTTTAAGTACCACCTATATTACCTACTTTTATTTTTTCATAATAAAATTAGCGATTGCATTAAGTTGAAATAGATTCCAAATAGTGTCAAAGATAAAATCACGAATATTGATTCTAAAAATTTCCTATCCGTACTGATGCTCGAGTATTTTAATCTCAAAACTTACTTGCTAATGTGTTCATGCAGGCGTAGATTTTTTCCCAAACATTAAAATTATTAGAGAAATAATTGAGAAGAGAATATAATATTTGTATGTCTATGATTATCGTAATAATGAGAAAGTTTTTTCTTTTCGCAAACGTTTTGTGACATTTCTTTGATCGTTATACGGCCTCAAAACAGATTCGTCATAATAACACAATGTGGTCACTGCACTGTTTGACAACAGCCTCGAGCAGTGACAAAATGTCGTCGTACCAGCAAACGAGCATGGCGTATCCCTATTTACGCTCTCTCGATAATTTTTGTTTTTCACATAATTCCACGTCCAAGTTATAATAATAATAATAATAATAATAATCGCACAGGACTACACGTTGACGACGAATATTAACACGTTCAAGAAAAATATTGTTACCAGACCGGTGCATCGCTTATGCAACTCAATGCACATATACGGCAGGTGTGTCATCATTCGTGTCACTTGTGCGGCATTCTTAGCTGCGGTTCGGACACTACCGAAAAATTATCGAACGTTTACTTGATGATGGAACGCATATTCCGACTGTCGGGACCCGAAATTGTGTGTACACTAGCACACAATTTGCCACGAGCACAACATACACAATTTTAAACATAAAGAAAATATTGTTTTAGATAACAGTTGTGCATTAGAATAGCACAATGTTTATTTGTCTGCACGCAGATGGTCTTTATAATAATTAAAATATAAAATAATGAAGTCGTTCGGAAGATTTAACAACAGAAGATAATGAAATACGTCGTACGACTCGCGAAAGGCGGGGAACGCAAAAAAATTCGCACACACGATTTGTGTGGTTCAGAACGTAAAGAGTATACAACGAAATTATACTTCGAGTGTGTGAGAAATCAAATCGTATTCGTTTGAAGTTATGAATACGGTCAATATTACGCGGACAAAATATTAAATGGCAAGACCGGTGTATCGATAATAGATTATTGTAGTAGAACACTAAAATATAATTATGTGCACGGGAAAAATGTCTATGGTAAATTTAAATAGATTCGGTGTCGACTTAGGTAATAAAACATGAAGCATATTATATTATAATATCGAAACGGGCTGAGAATATTCAATAAAAATGTGACATCACGTGCAACAGGAAAATTGGAACATTTTAAACCATGCTGAAAACGATGATGGGAGATACACGTACGAGAAAAAAAAACCTCGCAGAGGCAATGCATTTCGCTCGTGCGCGATCCCAGATCCGTAAGTTGTTGCGGGTTGTTCGTCTTATAACATAATTTATAATATTACGTGTATATCGTAATGCGGTTTCGGAGTTCGAGTACAAAATAAGGTACATGTTGTCGTTTTACCCCTTATATTATTATTACGTTAGCCGGTTCGCCTTCTACGTAAAAACGCGTACAGGCCAACCGCGATAATAACCTCGTAATATTCGTATAATTTTATCATAACGCATTATTAAATTCAACCGGGATACAAAAAATCCGACTAAATGCGTCGGGATCGGGAAAGGAGAGACAAAAAAAAAAAAGAAAAATTTAGAAACAACGAAAGGCGCGATGTTATATTAATATGGGGAAATCGATAAAACCAGTCCGCAAAATCGTTGTATAGTTTATATACGCGCGTGTACATACCTATATAAATAATCGTTGGTATTACGAGTTACGGTGACAGAGGGGCGAATCGGTACGAGAGGGACATGGAAAAAAAAATATAATATACCGAGCGTTGTCGTCGTAGGATATGAATATGAAAACCAACGTGCAGCAGTCACACACAATATACACATACCTACATTCCTATTTACAGATATAGATATATAATATACACAATAATGCGAGAAATGAAAAACAGAAATACGGTCAAAGGTAAACAGCGTGAATCCGGCGAAAAAATCCAATCACGCATACATAAACCGTGACACATTTTATTGTTTTCAATTTAAAAAAAATTCCATTTCCGTGTATGATGATGATACATAAGTTATAACACTAAAAACCCCGTCACTTTGCCGTCGGCTGCAATATCAAGTGGAAATAATTTCAAACACCATAATACGTCATACATATACAATAATATATTGTATTGTATATATGTATATATTATGCACATCGAACGGCGACGAAATGGAAGTGGTACACCTCTTCGTATTCGTAGAGCACGTTACTAAATGCGCATCCCAGCGAAACATATTAAAAAAATAGATAGGTATTCAAGTGAGGAAAAAAAGAGAAAATTAGTATGGTGAAAAAAAAGCAACATTATTTTACATGAGAAACAAACAAAAAAAGAAAAAAACAAATTGCCGCTGCAGATATACGCCGTCGTACCACGAAATAAATATATATGCGTGCGTGTGTGTGTGTGTGTGTGTGTGTGTGTGTGTGTATTATACATAAATGACTCGAAATTAATCCATGTCACTGCCGTTGAATTTTACTATACGTTTCTACGAATAAAGAAATGAATAACAGAAAAAAAAAAAAACGCAATGAATCGTAAAATAAATACTAATATGATCTGAAAAATGACGGATGTATTTAACAATTTATCGTCGGAACGTTTCGGTACGGAACATGTACGGTGGTTTCGATACACGCGCGCACCGTTTCGAATAATTTGGCATTGTACTCGTACTTATGGATTTGAAACGTACGTAAAAAAAAATAACCACCGGTCCCGATGGAATGAACCGAATTCACCTTGATCAAAACTCTAACAAGTATTGCGTTTTTTGTGCGATTAATGGTTTATTATAATATTATGATTATATTAGTATAAACTAATTATAAGTTTAATATTTATGTTACGTTATTGTTCAAGTGTTGAAATATTAAATCCATATTTAGTTGTATAAAAACAGCTAAAACAGAACAAAAAATATCTTTGTTGCCGACTGCAATAATTTTAAAACGAACAAATAATTATTTTGTTAAAATGTCGATTTTATTGCATAATTATACCACATTTGATTCTATACAATACATTTGATGTTTCAATTACAGTAATTTTTATCTTAACACGTCATAATATATCACCTAGAAATCGCAAGTTTATCAAAAAAATTTAACATTAACAGGCACATTATTTCGACATTTATTTTAATTTTTATATAATGCATATGATGTAAATCAATGTGCTATGATTATATATTATATTGTTTTAAATTATTCATTATTTAAATGAATACGTTTATATAAATATAATAAATTCATATCGATTATTATGGTATAACACTGCCAACAATAACTTATTATATATATATATATAACTTTAAATTGAAGTCGACTTTTTTTGTAAACCAAATGGAAAAACTATTTATGGTCAAATGCAATACCCGTGTTGTACAGTTTCACGGTTTTGCAATCTTTCACGTCACATTAACTAAAATATAAAATTCATTACCTAATTTTACGTCATTAAAATTGTTATTTTGTTATATTTTTCCATCTTAATTTTTAACAGAACAATATTATGTAAATAAAACAAATGGCAATGTTAATTTATTAATTAGTAACGATTGTGTAATCAACGATTTAGAAATAAATAAAATCGTATTTGAGATTATTATGTAATGTAAGTATAAATAAAACTTATGTATTAAGGCTGCAATGCATTTCAATTTTCCATTTATCTTTATAAAATCGAATAAATTATATCTGGCACTATTATTAACATCAATTGGATAATATAATTATCATGGTGGTGGTCTATTGTTTCTAACATTTAAATTGTGAAAATTTTTTTCTTTTCAAATACAAACAGAGAGAGTTTGGTGTATTTATTTTTAGAGATGTAATAATGTTTTGAACCGTATTGCTACAATAGGTTTATTTGTGCACGTTCTACTAGAACAATTCGAAAAATACTATATAAATAGAAATGCGATGGGGATAAAATATCGCAAAGAAAACCGCTGAGAGAAATTTAAATAATGTTGAAATGTCCATAAAAGATCTTCTGTATGTATATAGAAATAACTGCAACAAACACATCTGGCGACTAGCTATAATGCGATGCTGTGGAATGAACAGTTTCGTATTATTCGTTGTATGAAATTAATTTTAAGTGACAAATATTAATGGCAGGAAGTGTAATCCGAGTGCATATTATTCGAGATTTTTTTAAAGACAGCAATAGAATAATTATAGTATAGTAATAATAATAACAATAATTATGAAAAATACGATAATATTTTATCGATTAATGCGTTTCCATGCGACTTACTGCGGTTTTGTACATGTATTAAAAGTATAAGGTTGTATCTATTGTATACTCTTTCTCTCTCTTACCTCTCTCTCTCCGGTGGAAATTATAAATATTACGTTTGATGGTCACTATATATAATCGTCGTATGACGCGAAGGGTTCAAGGTGGGTATTGCGAGTACTGTTATGTATATTATAATGATGATAAGTATAAAACCGCTCATAAGCGAGTTCAGTGTCGATCGTACCTTTGTCGAGAAGCCCCGGTCGCACACGGTACATTTGAACGGTCGCTCTTTGGTGTGACTTCTGTAGTGGATCTCTAGCGCGGAGTGGCACGCGAACGTTTTGAAACAGATGTTGCACGTGGTGTTTCCTCGGGCCGCTGAAAAAAAAAAAAAAAAAAAAACGCAAACGCATCAGAAATGATTAATATGTATATGTAAACGTGTTTTCGACTGTATATCGTACGCAAACAACCCCAAAAACAGGAACGGGGTACGTGTGAAGATGTACGGGCGGAGGGTAGAAAAATAATATGGTAAAACACTTGAGGCCTCCACTAAGTGTATAACGACACGGCACATGCCCGGGACGTCCGGTCGGTGCCCAGGGGATGGGGGCGGGTGCGATGAAAAAAATTACTTCTACATGCATGATATATCGTTATATATTAAATATTAATAATTATATCAACAAAACGGTACCAATACTTGCGCGCGTTTGCCGAAATTTTATTTTCATTCGCTCGACGTTGTGTTTTTGCACCCGTCGACAAATGGAAAAAAAATGAACATTCATAAAAAAAACGAGTTTTTTATTATTATTTATTAAGACATATTATAATTTATAATTCATTTTATAAATACCTACGCACTGACATATAAAATTCATTTACTCGGACCGAGTTGACGACATTATTAAAATATTATTTCCCACCGTCGTTGATAATTGTTCAGCTGACCTCGAACACGGTGAAAATGTATATTATTATTATTGTTTATTGCTGCTCGCGAAAAACTACAATTATTCAACGTCTGAATAATGAATTCATCTGCCTCACATTCTTTTGTCTTCGAATTGAAAGTATCCCAACTCATAGTGCATACTTATTGTATTTTTCACAATCATTTGAATTGATTTGTAGATATACCTACGATTACTATTATTGTAAACCTCTTCAAAAGAGATAATGAAAACGATTAAAATATTATAATTTTGTGAAAACATGTAAACGGGCGGGGGTGTGGGAAAATAATCGATTCGACGACAGGAAGAAAAATAATAATTATTGTACGGTGATATAATAATATAATATAATAGTTTTGACTAGAGTTTGAACCCTATATGGATGATGATTGATTAAACGGTAGTAAAGGTATATATCATGTATTTAAATACTTATAATAAATAATATATTATATTAATTTATTTGTTATCGGAAAAAATTCAACTGTATACGTTTTTGTTTTTAATTAATACAACATTTCGCCATTAAATATAATGATTTATGTTTCTGAAATGTAAAAACATGTTAATTTACATCAGACGGAGACGATTGTGAAGTATTCGCTTGAAAAAAATTCTCCCTCAAGATAACAAGAAGAATAATATTATAATTTATGTTTTTAATTACTGCACTGGGTAAATGTACATATATATACAATCCGATTGTACATCATTTGACGTGTAAAGGGATAATGAAAATAATAGTAACATTATATTATGGTGTTTTAAAAAAAGACATGTGACGCACATGTGGTTGCCGCTTATATACGGATAATAGCACGATAAATAATGGCAACGGCATTTATAAATTATAATTACTTCGATTCTCCACAAAAACGATAAAATAAAAATGTCCGTTGCAAATACGAATAAAACAAAGAAGTACAATTCCTTGTGCGTCAGGAATAATTTTCATTATCTTGATAAATGCATAATAAGTACCATGAAATGGACATTAATCGAGTAAAAAAAAAATATATATATATATTTATTTTTCGTATATCCTGTAGGTATATATAGATATTATATACATATTTAATAATGAAATTTCAAGATACCTATACGATTTGTGTTTGTTTACAAAAAAAAAAGAATGAAAATAAAAACTAAATTTAAATGTATATATTATAACCAAAAAAGTAACACTATATATATATATATATATATATATACATATAATATATATGTATATATTATAATAATATATCATACTTTGGAGACTAAAACTCGTTTCCGTGAATATAATAATGTAGTTTATTTATTTGGAGTCGTTGGTTTTCTATTTTTACGCGCACGTCGAACACAGCTAACATATAGGCGACGACGACTACGTACTGTTTACCCTAAACCGCGGCCAAACATCTGTTTAAAGAAGATATAGAATGTGTATTAACCACGAGATTAATATGATGTGTGATGATTATATTAGGAGAGTATCCAAACAGGCATCACACACAAATGGTACAATATTTTTCTCTGCGACTCGTTCACGATGTTCCGTATAATATATTTCTTTGATGCTTCAATGATGATTATTATAAGGTATTATTATTGTTTTTACTACTATACGCGCGCCGAATGTGTCCCGGTGGAACTTGTACGTTGTACGTGTACGCGGTGTACAATATTTTATATCATGTAAAATTTATCAAAGAAGATTCGGTGAAAAAGGAATGTTCGAGATCCAGTTATGATTTAGTCAATTTTAAATGGGAGAGAGAGAGAGAGAGAGAGAGAGAGCCCGTACGCTTCTATCTAATCGGTTCTAATTGGAAAATCATAGTAACTGTATAAATGTAATTATTATTAATAAAACTATTATATATATATTATGCGCACCGAATGCGCCCCGGTGGGCACGTTATGTAGTGTTTATTATTATGTACCTACGATATATATATTATTATTATATCGGGAAATAGTCGGCGGAAAATAAATGCTCAAGATTCTATTGATTTAGTCAACAAAGTGACAGTACGGGTCTAAATATAAAACTTAATGACGCGATGAACATTTCAACGTTTTAAATGTCAATGCATTTTACCAGACAATAATGCGATGATAATATAACACGAGGAATTCAGGCGTGATGTATATGCACGCGACGCGTTTTTCATGCGAAGTGGCGTGCTTGAAGCGGTGCCAAAAAGTGCGTGCAATTTATTCTCCGGGATAGAAAGTATAGTTATTTTACACGAATTAAATTGAATTCAGAAAAGAAAAAAAAAATGTATACGATCGAGAGTCTATTCATAACTGCGCGCGTGATTGCGGGCAACACAATGGCACGTGACAATGGTAGCCGACGACGGCATTTTAAAATATATTTTAATAGCCAACGCCAGTAATAATTATTATACACGGAGAAAGCGGCTAAAAAACAGTACATCGTCTCAGTCGATCGTTTATTGTTTTGTTTTGTTTTGTGTTTTTTTTTTTTGTTCTTTACTACCCCCGCGGTGATATCATGTCGGTCGACTTACCGGATGGTCCGAAAGACGGTGGCCCGTGACCTGGAAGTCCGGATCCCGATGTGGCGGATCCTGCAGCCATGAGTCCGGTGAACGCTGGAGGTAGATACGCGGAAATGAGATGATTGGCGGCGGCAGAGGCCAACGTGGACTGTTTGGGAGTCAAGTCCAGGGCACAAGGGGGCGAGTACCGGCTGGTGTTGAACGACAACGAAGTGGGTGAACCGGGCCGAGAACCATGATGCCGCGAAGACGATGAAGCAGGTCTCGGTGAGAACGATTCGTCCGATGTAATCAGAGGCGGACTGGCCATCATAGCTCGACCACCTGGGGGAGAGGGTAAAAAAAACATTAAAAACGGATACCTTGAACTCCGGACAACTACGTTTTTGTGCGAAAATCGTCGGTTTTATCGTTGTATTTCTGAATAGTTCATAATACGCAATTTTAACAAATTAATAACGTAAAAGAGAAACAAATAGATAATACAAGAACCATAGCTTAACCGCTTAACCCATTGGGACTATACACTATATACATAATATACGTACTTTTGTTGGACAGGTTTTCTGGTTGGTCTTGTAATCCGTGGTGGTCGTTCATGGGGGGACTATTTGTTCGCTCTTCTTCGCCGCTATACTTGGTGTCCACACTGAAGTCATCCATGTTGGCGTCTATGTCGTTTTGACGTCCGTCCGCGTCGGCCGAGTCAATGTCCACCGCCATGTCGTCGATGTACTCGGCGGATGACACGGGATCGTCCTTGTTATGCCGTGGCATGCTCGAGTCGGACAGTGGGGGCGGCGACGGAATGGACGATTCGCGCGACGAACACGTGTTGACGGGCTTGCTTAGGTTCTCGGGCTGCTCTTGTTCGCGTTTGAACTGGAAAAGGTGCAGCGCCGACGAGTGATTGCTGCCCGATTGGTGGTGCTGTTGCTGCTGGTGCTGCAGATGATGGTGCTGGAGATGGTTGGTCATTAGTAGCTGCTCGGCGGCCGGCTGTTGCTGCGACGGTATTTGTACGTTCGACGGGAGCACGACATTATCGGCCGCAGACGACTGGTGTTGCTGCTGGTGCTGCTGTAGGTGGCCACCGCTACTGCCTCCGCCACCGGGTCGGAACAGGCTAGATATTGCATTGGGGAACGACGAAGAAGAGACTGGAGCTGTGGAGAACTGATGATGGGAGAGCGGTGACCGCGGGGTGGTGGCCGAGTTCGAGGGCATCTGCGAGCCGCAACTGTTCGGATGGTGCGGGCTCTGGTTCAAGTGGGGCGGGATCAGCGACGGGAAATCCCTGTCCAGGTGCTCGGGCACCGGAAGCGGGTTCATCTTGACGTTCGGGAACTTGGTGGTGTGACGCTGGAAGTGAACTTTCAGGTTGCCCTTGGTGGTGAACCGGCTGCCACACACGTTGCACTTGAACGGCCGCTCGCCGGTGTGCGACCGGATGTGTATCTGGAGCGCGGAATCGCTGCCGAACACTTTGCCGCAGTACCGGCACCGGTGCTTGTAGAAGTTGTCACCCCGGCTGCCACCACTGCCACCACCGGACTTACCGTCGTACGGTGACAAGGAGCTGCCCTTGCCGCCACCGCCGCTACCGGAACCCTTCCGGAACGACAGCTCGTCCGCGAGATTGTTGGCCAACAGTCCTTGGCTGGCCTTGTCAAGCACCTCTTGGGCACGGCGTTGCAGCATCTCCAGCGTGTTCGGCTCGCTGGGCGACGGCGGCGGGTCCAGGTTGGTGATGATGGACGAGGCGAACGCGGACGATACGGAACAAGACGGGATGGAATGATGATGGGTGACGATCGGCGACGAGGCGTACGGTGACGACGATGATGACAGCGCAGAGGTGGACGGCTGTGTGGTCGTGGCCGCGGCCACGTGGACGGTGGTCGGCGGCAACGGGGCGCATGAGGGCGACGACGAAGCAGCGACTACCGCGACCTGCACCGCAGTGGACGACGTTGAGGACGCGTGTAACGGTGTCGGGGAGCAAGCGCTGGCGGCCGCGGGCGGGCGGTGCTGCAGTTCTGGCAATATCATGGCCATCATGGCGGACGCCGGCGGGGGCGGTGGTGGAGGAGAGGTTGGTGAGCACGAAGAGGACAACGAAGGCGACCGACTGAGCTGCATGCACGGCGTCTGGGTGGTGCAGTCACCGGTGGACTGCATCTGCAGGATCGGCACGGTGAGCGGTGGCGAGTGAGGCAAGCAGCCCTGTTGCTGTTGCTGTTGCTGTTGCTGCATCTGGTGCAACAGTTCCGCAGCGCCGTTTCGCGATATGGCCAACAGTGACAGCGGTATGTCGTTCGGCGATGGCGTGGTCATACCCGTGCTCGTGGCCGCGGTGATCACGTCGTCGGTGCTGTCGCTGAGCAACGGTGGCGACACGGACAGGTTGCCGTCCCGGCTGCTTCCGCAACCGCGACTGATCTGCAATTGTTGCCGTAGCTGCTGGATGAGACTGAGTTGCATCATCTGCTGGTGCTGCAACGTGAACAGCGTAGAGTTGACGATGGCCAGGTCTTGCAGCACATTAGGGTTGCTGGCCGCGCCGTTGTTGATGGCCATCGCAGTGGCCGCGAACTGGGCCACGGCCACCTTGGTATTCTGTAACGCTTCCAGCGTGACGTGGTGGCCGGCAGCTACGGCGGCTTGCTGTTGCTGCTGCTGTTGCTGTTGCTGATGGTGTGCGGTGGGTGCGTCGGCCACAGCGGCAGCGGCGACGGCTGCTTGGTACGCGGCGAACGGAAATCCAGCGGGCACCATCGCGGCCGATTCATCCACGGCCACCGGTATCCGGCCACTACCATTAACCGCGTCATCGACGACGGGCTCCTGGCCACCACCGTTACCGCCGCCGCCACCACCGTAGCGACGGTTGTTGTTCTCGGCGTCTTGTCGCTGCCTTCTCTGTTCCTCGTGAGCCTTGTTGTTGCTAATGTTGTTGTTATTGTTATTGTTGTTGTTGTTGTTATTATTCCTGGCGTTCCTCAGGTCGGCCACGGCCATCGACTGCAGGCCGGCCGCTGCGGCCACGTTGTAGTGCGCGTGCCGATGATAGTCGTCCACGTCATCCTCATCCTCGTCCTCATCGTCATCCTCGTCCTCATCGTCAATGTCCTGGTCAATGTGCCGGTGATCATAGTCCTCGGAGTTAGCTGCGTTGTTGGCCATGCCCGCGCGGAGCACGCACGTTTTGTTGTGCTCGGACAGTTCGGAAAAGCTTAGGAACCCCATCGCGCACTGGCGACACGTGTTCGACAATTTCCTCGGCAACTTCTCGCCGTGTATGGGACCGTTTTCCTCTTCATCTTCATCGTCCGAGGTCATGGATATCGCACCTGTAGCGAAAATAAAACGGAAAATCAATCAATCGTTCCAACACACACACACACATAATAATATTATTATATAACTATCGTGGTTGGTGAATACAGCACGATGCGGTGCACTATACATGTGTACGCAGTGCACCTAACACTGTATTAATATTGGGCCTGGTCGCTATTTTAAAAATATAGCTGGAGTAGGTACCGTTTGGAATCCAAACAGTTTTTGTTTAAAATGTATGCGCAATTCAGACCAATTTATGTATATATACATATATGATATTACTTAATGGAAAATTTATCTTAAACCAATACTGGGGTCTCCGACCTTCTATTATATATTATTTACACTGCTGATGCTTCTATTGCTTGCATGCTGTAGCGTTTAATTTTCGCAAAAGTCTAGACGTCATTAATATCAATCTCGCACGCGCCTTAATTGTACATATTATAATGTTGGAATGATTGAATTTGTACACGACTAATGCATTCTTACGCTTACACTGAAGGGTGGTGCGCGCGTGTTTCACTATGTTAAAACAACCTTCGTTAAATATAATTTTTCTTTTTTTCATTCGGTCGTATCACCGGACAACTCACTGCGAACAAGATAAATAACCCTAAAACTATCTTATCGTATACAGCATACATAATACAGTAATACGCACGTAAATGCACGTATATACACGTAAATATTTATAATACAATTATCGTCGCTAATTTAGACGTAAAAACTCCTCCGGTGCACAACGTTTCCACGGTACATAAAACTTTGAAAACACAGAAACCCTGACGGAGTATATTTTTAATAGGATTACCCCTCGCCCGTCACCTCCGCATACGACGATGTTGAACAACGTAATTATCCGTGTCATTCTCTCTAAAAGCTACGCGGCTTATCGGCCGTGACAGGACCCCATGTACCCGGTCGTTTGCCATGCCACGCACAACCATAGGTACCTTAACTCATTGGCGGAATATTGTTGTAATTAAAATCGTATACAAACGTAATTATAATGTATGTAAAGATACTAATCGTAATTATTTTGATCTTCGAACGATGCACGTGGGTCGAAAACGCTGAATATACGAATAGAGGCGAATAATAATGGAAAAGTTAAACATGGTGAGTGAGTGAGTGAGGGAAACAGCGAGCGACATATATAGGGAAAGAGAGAACGTTATTAAAATAGTTGTTTGGTCGCTTACCTCTATATAATAATACTATATTATACTTTACAGCAGCAGGCCTCTGCAGCTCATCGAGTTCATATTTCGCATAAAATATGTGGGCAGGGTTTTTTTTTTAAAAAAAAGAGAAAAGAGAAATGGATAAAAAAAAATACTAATTTATTAATACCGCAAGAATGTCAGTCGACTACGTAGGCCGATGTCAAATAATGAGACATTTCCTGTAACGACGACGAGTTCCAAGAGTAGGTACGCGCCAATGTCCACCCGCCGTCCCACCGTAATTTGACGTATACATTTTTCGAAGAAACATATTTGCCATCGTTGTCATCGGAGTCGCAGCAGTAACATGACATGGCAATGAAAAAACTGGTTCGCGTCATACCACCAAAGACTAAAATCTATTAATTTCGTTTTTTAATCGCATTTTTCGAATAATCGTTTGAGTTTTTTGTTCTGAGAAAAATTTCTGACAACAACCCTCGAAAAAAAAAAACTACTCTGCAGTGCGGCGCGCGTATACGATAGTAGTAGTATATAGGTAGTGGTAGGTAGTAATAATAACAACGTTAATCTCCGTGATCTATGCTCTCGGCCGCCTCTCGTGACGCTGAAGTGCGCACATCATTATTGTCATTATTATTATTATTATTTTTATATTGTACAGTGACATGTATCTATCTATACGTTCCCATCATAACCCGTGTGCAAAATATATTACATGTATACCTACGTACAAAGTGAACCGTCCTATTATATAAAAATATCGTCCGTATATATAAAGAAATGTACGCCACCTGCTAGCACGCATGTATTGACGGTTACTCGTCTGTTGTACTTGTACGAGAAAATTCCAAAACCTTATGACGATATCGGCACACAAAATATACATGAAAAGCTGTAAAGATCCCGGGTGTAAGTCGTTATTGTTTTGTTGTTGCCGTCATCCCGTTTAAATCGACAATAAATCATTGGTAAAACAATTATTTTAATATAATTCAATGAAGTATATATATTATATAACATGCATGTATAAAAGTATTAATACTAGTATTGTAATTCTCATTAAAAATTCGTAGGTACATTAGAAATCTCTAACTTTTATCTAATTAAATAAGAAAAAAAAATATCGGCAATCAAATAATACAATAATTAGCCTAACCGGTTTTGTTAATTTTTAGCACTAAATATAAAATAAAAGTGCTCGATGTGGTTATAATATTCAACCTGATTGCGTCATCCTAAGAGTATTTACTAGGTCAGTTATTAGATTGAATAAATTATACATAATATTATCCATATGATGGTGCGCGTATTTACGGCCTAAAATTGTGATCGCGGAAAAAAGAGAAAAAAATCAACGTCGCAACGTATATTATATGTATTCCTTCGCTGAGAATCTGAAATGAGAATCGTGATTATAGGTACCTCGGCGTCTCGGCACAAGAACTTCTCTCAATTGGACAACAATTCGATCGCTTTCCGTCACAGTGGATATAACATTATAAGGTACTTCTGGTGAAGGCGGGCACATTGGGGACATCATCGACGTATGTATATATATACAGATACACCCGAGAGTCGGCCGGTGAAACGCGGTGGTAACGCGCGAATACCGATACTTGTATTAATTATTATTATTACCGTTCGTCACGGTTCTACAGTCCTGTGTTTTCCTCCGCGATATAATAACAATAAAAACAATAATGATAATAATAATAATAATAATAAAATCGAATCAAATGTCGCCGCGGTGTCTAATGTCACCGGCTTTATGTTTTTACGCACTACTGTCGAACACGAAAAAAAAATAATAATAATAAAAAATAATTGTTCCTACCACTAACTACCTGTGACGTCGGTACTACGCCTATAATATATTTATGTATATTATATTATTATACGTGCACAGGAAAAAGTATATCGCGTTTTGGTGTGTCTGTTTGTGTGTGTGTGTGTGTGTGTGTGTGTGTGTGTGTGTATACGCAGTGCGCGCGCGGACCGGAAGTATTCGAATTAAAGCATAAAGTGTCCGCGTCTCGGATGAATAGATCCGCCGCCCCCGACGATATAATATAGCGACTACTGCACGATGACGACGACGGCGACGCGAAAGACAACGGGTGGATGGATGCGTCTAGTTTGTCAGTCACTGTCTCGACAACATCACACGGCACAACACACGCACAAAAACGACGGCGACGGATAGCCATGCATCAATAAATATGACTGCTCGAGTTATATATGTATATAATGATAATAAATATTCCGTACAGCCGCAGCAGTCGACGGGTTTATATACACGTATACGTATACATATAAATACGTCAGCCGGTGTGTATAACAAAAATAATGATGATAATAATAATAATAATAATAACGACGAGAGTTTAACCTCACGAATTTTCCTATTATGCACGCGGGGGTGGGAGCGCTAACCCCGTTTTTTATTCCGTTTTTCTTATACATATATACATATATTATACCTGTACGCGCGCGTCTATTTTGTTTCGTTTTTATTTTTAATTTTTTTCATCTCCGTTTTCCGCCCCCTCCTATATCGTAATCAAGGTACACGCCACCGGTCGCCGGCTGCATATTTTACACTCGATGATTTGATTTGTTATGCACGGTTTTTCGAACGAATTGAAAACCCGACGGCTGAGACTACCGGCTCGAACTCTCGACGCTGGCTCGTATATAATATTATATTATATGTACGCGCATTATCATAATATTATATATATATATTATAAATGGGATATAGATAGATATATACACTCGCGGTCGTCGCGTGATGGATGGGTGAATGCAATAATCACACGCGAGCGAGGAAATTATAAATCGACACACACACGTCACTATAAACATACCCTTTGCGGGAAGAATTAGTTTTTTTTTCCGTTTTTGATATTCACTTAACACCGACAAGGCGGTTATTAAACGACTCGTAGAGCATTGCGGGGAAAACTGTACGGAACGTGCACTGCTTCGGCCTGTGAGAACCGTAATTATCGGGATGAACGCACTTTACCGTTTGATCGGTTTAACTATTGCGTTGGACAGTCTCTGTATGTACACGGTGATGATTAATCACGAAATAATGCCTCTCGGATGTGTCTCCTGTATTCAGACGCTCTAAGACGCACAGTAGTCACTACAGCGCACACACGTGCACAAATGAGCACGTTTTATAACCCTTATTATTACATACCGAATATTTCTGGTGGAAATAAAAGTCTCGTAAATGCGGTGACAAGGGGTGGTAGGGATGAGTGAGCATATAAAGGGAAAGAGAGAAAAAACATCGTACGAATGCGGGGCAGGGAAAAAACCCAAAACCGTAAAATTTATTTTCTCCTCTTTTAGTTTATATTTCAGGAAACATTCAGCAGATTTTGACATATTTATAAGACTCGAAAATCGTGGGGAGATTTATATAGCACATACATACACGCGCATATATGTATACGCGTATATTTAAACGAGACGCGGCTGCAGTAATATTAGGGTTGAATTCCACTCGCATGAGACATATAAGCCGCCGCCGTTGTCGTCCTAGTACAGCTTTGTGTTGGTTTAGCGCACGCGGGTTGCAACAGCCTCGGTTGCGGGGGAGAGACGATACGGTGCAGCGTGGCGTGTACGTACGTATATAAGCACAGGACGAATGAATTCCAGTAAATCTGGAACCCGTTGTGTGTTTGTATTATATCATAGTTGACATCTGCCTCGTGCCGGAAAGAGGAATATTTTAAAAGAATATACATATATTATATATTATATATATATATATATATATTTGTGCGTATATAAGTTTGTGTGGCGTGTGCTACAAGAAAGTCGAGAGTATACATGTAAAATTAGATTTTGTATATTATGTGCGCGCGCGTTGCGAACTAATAACGTTCGCGCACGCTTACATATATATATATATATAACGCGATATCATCATATTACACTATGGGTTTTCTGAAAGGCAAACGTTGATTAAAAAAAATAAAAAAATCGTTATACACATTATACGCTTGTGTATACAGCGAACATACAAATGCATATACGCGTACCCGTGTGGTTTTATTTTTATTAATTTCAAAACTTAGCAACGCGCGTTGTTAAAAAAAAAAACACACACACATACACAAAGCGTTTACGACAGAAAACGTATAAATTACCTACTCGTGCTGTTTGACTTTTGTTTCTGTAACATATTATTGTGTATACACATGTATGCAGAGGTATAGTTGGATCGTGCATTTTCGCGCTTAAAAAGATCCAAAGATATCCAAATAAGAACACTGTTCGACGTATGCGAGTACTCGTGTCCGACGACAGACGGTCTCTCTCCGAGACCGGTTCACGCGCTCGCGCGTTCACGTCGTATGTATAATAATATCGATATCTGTCTGTACGCGCGTATATACGTATATACTTCTCATTCCTCACGGTGTCTCATTATATAATAATATATGTACGGCGATGGAACGATATTTCGCCCGGTATAAAACGAATGTATAATAGGTACGGGTAAGTTAGGTAAATGTATATTGTACTGGGGCGATATAGCACCCGGGAGTGCGAGACGACGCCAAATGTCAAAGGTCACGGTCCAGACCCTGCAGATAGCCCTGGGACTGGAGCGTATCGTTTTTTTTTTCAGGCTTTCGAGATAACTGTTTCGATTGCCACCTCAATTATTCTGCTACTATTTTTACCGGTTCACATTTCTCTAATTAGCAGATGTTTAGTTCAGTGCAAATTATGTAGAAGGACTGCAGAGAGGAAGAGAGAAAGATTTTTTTTCTAATAACTCGTAGACAGCGAGATCGTTAAATCAAATCCGCACAATATATAAATATTTTTTTCTGTACCTATTATACAAGTTCAACGGAATCAAATTTTATATTACTAAACCTATACATGTATATTCCGTGAGTCATATGATCAATGTACTTTGGTATGTCCGATTTATAAATTACATCCGTATAATATTTTGATAAATTTAATTTTAATTATTACTTATGTAATAATTTTTATACATAACACGTGGGGCAAGTATCATTTTTTTAAAACTTAAAGTAAGTATATTACTAGCTGTATAGTTATGTCAAGTCCGTGCCACCTCCAGCTCTCTGCAAAATCAAAAAAATCAACAGGCCGAAAATCCTATTCTTTAAAGACTCATTTTTGGTATAAAAAAATTGTTTCATACTACTGATTTTCATGAGCGTGAGTGTATAGTGTGTATTTATATATTTGTGTGTGTGTGAGTGTGTCCCTTCGACTACTATTATAATAATATTAGTATATTACACACGTATATTGAGTGGTGTTCGATAATAACATAAACTGCTACTATTAATATATCTATTATTATTATGAGTTTTATTACTATAAACGAGTTGATAAATTAATACTTAGCGTGTTAAAAAAAAAAAAAAAAAAAAAAAACTGACAAAAAATTAAATACGTGTCGGGTTTGAGGCACGTGCTACCGAAAAATCTGCATTGACGGGGTGTGCCCGTCGCGCTACCGAACGCTATTATTTTCCCTAGCCTATTTGACACGAACCCACTTGACGGTAAGTGTCACCGTCACCGACGACGACGACGACCCTCGTTTTGTGTTGTTAATTTCAATGTTTTTTTCTCCCCCAATTTCTGCTGGCTCACTGCTGTTGCTGCTGGTTGCTGAAGGGTTTCCGTCTTTTTGGAATATATTTCCAAAAATAAACCGAAATCCTACCAGCTCATCATTTACGTCCCGCTAACCATTAACATTGACGTCTTTCATCTGCGCGCGTAGCTTTTACTACTGTTATTATTAATAATAATATATATATATATTTTTGTTAAATTGAAATTCTCCAGGCGTTCCGGGGAGTTACAGATATATATATATATATGTATACCCTCTCGCGTGCGCCCAATGAGTTTATAAATAACCAAAACATAATAATATATATGTGTCTACGTGTATGTGTGTGTGTATGTGTGTGTGTACTTGTTGAAGGGTAAACTTCAGTTTTTCGTTTTTGTGTTATAAAATGAACTATTTGACGTGCGTTGGTAACCGTGCAACTGAGTAAAATCGAAAACGTCATGTGAGATATTATATTTTTAGTAATCACCGAGTATATACTTAAAATTCACTTATAAAACCCATGACTATAGTATCTAATATGACTTGACTATATTATGTTAATCGTTAGCGTACGATTATTAATAAAATATGTATATATAATATTATATCTATTTCCATGAGCTAATACTTTAAATGTCATCATTTAGGATTTATCTAATCTAAGACCTACCAACAGATTATGATTTACCAGTCGATTTATATCGGTTATTTCTATTAGATGATTAGGTATGACATCTGTCTTGCCAAAATGCCTACAACAGTCTAATCATCAGCACTCGTTTACGATTAAATATTACTGCGCTGCAGTATTATATAATTATGTATTTTATTATGTACGATGCGTCCCACATAGCGCGGAGGCATCAATATTTAGCGACACTATCGATTGTAAAAATGAAGTATGAACTCATATATATTATTATTCTGACAAAATATACGTTGTTTAATAATTATTTATGTGTATAATATATATAGCACACTCATAGGGTTTCCAAATTTTCCCCTCTTTGTTTTCAAATTAGTATCGCATTTCTCGTTGACCCGTTTATAAAAAATACACACACATACATATTACACACGACGCGTGTACGTATAGACGTGTATATGTTGTATACGTATACATCAATTACAACCCATAGTGGACGCGAAGCCTTATTTTTAACATTACAGTCACACGGTGCAACCCAATACATCAAAATATTGATATGTCCACGCATTTTTATCATATATGCGTCATATATATATATATACATATATATTTTTTAATTAGATCATTTTTATTCACCCCAATCGGAAGCACTGTAAAATAATATATAACACCGTGACGATTTGTATATTTTTTTTTTTTTTTGCTATACCGGTACCTAATACTGTTATGAAAAACAACTTAATTTTAATCCAATTTATGACATACACCACGATAAAATTAATATAATAATAATAATAATAATAATAATAATAATAATAATAATAATAATAATAATAATAATAATAATAATAATAATAATAATAATAATAATAATAATAATAATAATAATAATAATAATAATCATGATGATGATGATGATGATGATGATGATGATGATGATGATGATGATGATGATGATGATGATGATAATAATAATAATAATAACAATAATAATAATAATAATAATAATAATAATAATAATAATAATAATAATAATGATAATAATAATAATAATAATAATAATGATAATAATAATGATAAGAATAATAATAATATAATAATAAAAATAATATTAACAATAATAATATATATTTTAGTACCTGTATAATATGTTTTATGATATCATTTTTTTAAGAATACAAACACGTTTTAAATTACACATACGTATATACCTATACGCAGCGGCTCATGTTTTGATCAGATAAAGTTAAGTATAGTTTATATTGACAACAGTATGATATACATTAAAAAACGGTGGATTTCTTAACTCGTCTTAAATGATTAAAAACTATTTTTCCTGTCATATATGTAATGCGCATTTCGTACTTATATCCACTTAAATATTAAAATTTCAATCTTCAATGTTAGTTGTTGATTTCGAATAATACTTCTGGAATTCGAAGTTAATTAATTGATTTATTTCGATAGTTACTATATTGTATAAACTGAAAAATTAGATTTTTTTTTTTGAACTAATTTTTAGGAATATAAAAACGATTAATTTTACTTTAACCAAATATCAATATATGATCGATTGAGATCAAGTTTCATAATGGCATATGGAAATGTAGTTTTAATGGAGATTAGAAATTAAAATAAACAAGGATTTACAGCGTTTTTTCCCAACTGTTTATAAACATGGAAAATATTTAATTTTAACTCAATAAGTCGTGTCACATTAAAATACTTATATTTATAATAACGCTGAGAAGTTCATTATTTTTTTTTTCACGTGTTATTTACGTCCCTCAGCTGTCATCGATATTTAAAATATACGAGCTAGTGCTGTAAATATCCGTATGCATATAGTTAAAAAGTCATTAGTTTTTACTGCTGCCGTATCCACCTCATTTTTTCTTTCTTTCTAGTTTTTTTTTTCTTTACTATCTTTTTTTTTCATTTTTATTATTTATTATTAATATTCTTTTTACGGAGAAAATGTTTAGAAGCGTTTACAATGAGAGAATTTACAAAAGAATTCACCGCAGAAAACACTGGTCGCGGTAGCGGCGGCGACGACGAAACAATAATAGGGGACAACGCACGGCTAGGAAGATACAGCGGCAGCGGCCCGACAGTACGACGATACGCGACAGATGAGAAGGGCAACGATGAAACGGGGGAAAAAAATGCGCAGTGTTTATACACGAGAAATTTGTCGAATCGGAAAAACATGCCGACACAATAATAATAATATCAATAGCCTCGGCGTGTCCTCCGCCTCCTCTCCGATTTCAAATCTCTTTTTACTACATATATATAATAATAATAATAATAATAATGATAATAAAAGTATTTTCTATATGTGTCCACACAACGACGATGACGACGAAGAGACGAAGACGATGACGACGGCACAAGGGGCTGCAGTAAAACTACTGTCGTTTGTCCTTTTTGTACGTGTGTAACGGGAGCAGAGTTTTTATTTCAATAGAAACGTCACGCGGCATCGAATTTGATGACCGTACACACATTATTGACACTGGTGTGCAATAATGTTGACATTGCCCCGATACGATGGTTCCCTAGGGGTCACCTCTACCACCACCACTACTACTACAACTACTACTACTGAGACACGACATCCGTCTAATAATAAAGGAAAGAAGCGTATTTTTTTTTTCTCTTTTTTTTTTATCAATAATCGCGAAGGATCCTCCCGATAATGTGTTTACATTGTGTGTACACGCATGATAGACACACGAACGCGAGGGAGAGATTGCGCGAGACGGAGCGATATTATATTATACGTTATGGTATCGTATATATATAATTTTGGATGCGTATATGACAATTGGTAATATTATGTCTCCGACAATACCATTGTGATTGATTTATTTATAAAAATGATGTCGGTAAACGTACACACACATACACACACACACACACACATACACACACACACACACACACACACACACACACACCACACACACACGTGACCGCGCGCTACGATGACAAGAATACACAAGGATCATATTATAAGTGATGTGTAAGTACACATAAACGTGAATATATGATATTATACATTATTATTATCTATGTATGCTCATAATATAATGGGTCGGGTGCTCGAGATATTATGTTTCGAGAGTGCAGTATGCGTGCTCACGCTTGTTTATACCGGCAATTTTGTTTGGGAACATTTTTATTATGATTATTATTATTATTGTTATTTTTTTCTCCCTCTCGCAAAAATGTCGAAATCGAAACACGACCCAGATATACGCGAAATGCGACATATAAACGATGCGGTAACAGCGGTGCGCGACTGTCGCATGGAACTATACATAGAATATTATATACAGTTTACCGGGTTCATAATAAAAAGCGATATTCATAATATCAATTTAAAAATTCACCCAAATCAGAATAGCATAATGTTTTTACTGTAGGCTCACGGATACCTACTACATGCTTGAATTTGAATATATATATATATATATAAATATTTAACCACAGTGGGTTCTCATTATTTAAACTGACATTCTGACAAACATTAAAACATTTTGCACGAAACGGTTTTCAACCGACTATAACATCTGACATCGCATCAGGACAAAAAGATTAAATATATTTTAGGCGCATAAAAAGTCAATTTATAGACACAAAATGCATTTGATTTTTATTTTTAATAGTTTTTAATAATTATATTATTATTATTATAATACGCAGATTAATAAATTTGATCGACGAATAGTATATACACATATTCTCGTGATTTTAATAATAACAATGAAAAAATTTCACAAGAGGATGAGCGGTACGTCGTTTGCGGAAAGAATTCCAAAATCGCATCGGTACAGACCATAAAATCATTGGATAAACTGGTTGAAAAAGTATATTTTATGATGTAATACACAAGACCATATTGTGTCGTGCTTTACGCACTGCAGCAGACGCATATAGTAGTACCTATATTTTATAACAGTATTATTATTATTATTATTATGTCGACTTCGTTGTCCGTGTTATTAAATATATACAAACATATAGGTATAAATGTATATACTTAATAAGCGTGAGAAAACCGATATCCAGTACGATCACCACCTACTCGTCGTGGTTGTCGTCAATACACACGATGGATATATATATATATACATATATTCTGAAGATATTTTGAAAAAGCGAAAAAAAAACAATCCAGGTAATTTATAATATTGTTGTTCCAGTATACACACATCGTTTGATAGATGATAGAAGGATAATATGGACTGATAACAAACGACGTGTTTTGTTTAAACGATAATATAATTGTGTACGTGCGTGTGTGTGTATGTGTGTGTGCATAGTATTAAGTCAGTTATAATACGTTCGTGAAGCATATCATTTCCAGTTCCACTTTTAGAAAGAAAAAAAAACCTAAGAATATAAAAGGAGAAAAAACGTGTTTAACAAATCGATAGCCGCTGAGCGTCGTACCTACCTATATATATATATATATATATATATATATATATATATATGTATTTATTATATATATTACACATTTTGCTGTGTAGTTTTTCGCGCGTTCAACGTGGTAATAAATACATAATTGTCCGGACGACACTTTTCTTAAACACTGCGATTTTCGATGCGACCGACCGCAGTTTTTGTATATGCGGGTATGTACGTCGTGTGAGATTATAAGTACCAAGTAAATTGATATGTGAAAAATTATTTCATGTACCTATATGGTTATACTGTCTAAATATCATCGTGCCATATATATACATATATATCTCCGCAAAAACGCGCGTGCGCGCCACCACGGCTTGTGTTGTAATTTAATATACTATAAATTATCATATTAATATCATACATGTTTGTGTATAAGATATTATTATAATGTATACAAAGCAGAAGCGCAATATATTCGCTATATCGACAAGGGTCCCTTGATGAGACGCGATTAACGAGGATTTCCACACGATTTTTAATCTGCACGCCACGATCACGGACATAATATATAAGTAGAGTTTGTGCACTACGTATTACATATATTATAACATACGTGTATACGGAATCTATATACAAATGAATTCGCAACGCGAGACGTTCTCGATTAGAACACGAGAAATTATTGCCCGCACCGGACAGTGGTCGACGTAAATCCTGCGCAAAGGATTAAAGGATACGTCGCTAGCAGACTGTATTATACAATGTAAGTATAGCGGGCCCGAACACCACACATGTGTGGTATACAGCACTATAGCACACGTGAACAATCTTTTAAATAATAGCTATTATAGACTTCTAAATATAGGTTTTATAATATATTTCTTGAAAATGTCACACGCTGCACCGTATTATGTATTAATGTACTGGTACAAACACACCAGTAGGTACAACATATTCTCACGACCACTGCCCTTAATGGCGATTATAAATATCAAATACACTACAACTCCAAAATTTCGTTTGAGTCCCGCATATTACAAGATATCGCGCTGAATAATATAACAATACAATAATTAGAACCTGGTTAATGTAACCTCCAATATCAGCTCTCGTCAAGTATAATTTTATAATTTAATGTTATAATTACCCGACTACTCGAATGTTTACCTCTTCGGATTCTATATAGCTATTCCTATTCAACTATATAAATGCCCATCATTTATGATAAACTAATGAATATTTGTCATAGGTAAAAAATTTTATGACCATTTGAAATTTAAATTTTTACGAAATTACATAAAATAGCGATTTATCGTCAAACGATGTTAAATATTTGTTATAATTCAAAAAGTATAAGTCGCAGAAACTTGAAATTTTTACCAGTTGTTAAGATAGGAATTTTCTCATATTTTTTTCAAAATATTATATTGATTTTTAAGTCGCTTATAGGCATTTAAAATATTCGAATTTTCTACATTTTTTTTTTATAATCGGTGATAAAAAAAATTGACTAATACAAAATACTTGAAAATTGAATAGAAGATTCCACACAAGTAGTTTTTATTGTTATTCAAAAATCATCAAAATCCATAGGCACAACTTTTTTTTATAAGCATTTGAATAGTAAATATTGACATAAAATTACATGTAAAATATAATTTAATATATAAAATTCTAGACTGACAAATCATATCGGTTTTTGAAATTCGCTCTATCTCAAAAACGAAAAACCGCAACAACTTGAAATTTTCACCAAATTTTTATATTGGCATTATCTATACATACTGAAGTTTTCAAAGTATTTTGACATATTTTGACTTATTTATAGACAATTTAAATTTTCGATTTATGTAAGTTTTTTTTTTAAATATCTATAAAATTTTTTTGGCCGTCCGGAAACTCTTGAAAATGTATTAAAGAATTTATTATAAGTTATACTAATTGTAACTAAAAAATATCGGAGATCGTTTCACTAAAATTTTTTTTTTAAGCCCATAAAGTTTGAATTTGTATAAAATATGTTAAAATCGCGATAATTTGCAAGTTATTTTGTAGTTGAAAATTCATAAAATTTTTCTGTTTATACTTAAGGTTTAAAATTTTAACACTAGGTTATCCATAAACTAATCTTCAAAAATACATAAAAAATTTTCTACCGGAATTAAAAGAAAAAATTTTATGACTGTTTGAAATATAAATTTTTACAAAATCGCATTATAATTCAATTTAAATATAAAATACTATATTATTATATACACATTTTAGACAAACATATTAACTCCGTTCAGAATCGTTATTCGTATACAATAATATCTATCATTGCATTCAAATTTAACAAATCCATTGTAATAATGACCTATCCTATAAACGAGGTGCACTCCACCTCCAATTGTACAGCAAACCGAGGCCCACCCGTTCTTTTTACTCTTAAGATTTCGCATATTTATTTCGTTGATGTGGTTTGGAGGAAATTCGATTTAGCTTCAGGTTTCAAAGAAAGATTCTTCTACCCTCTTCTCGCAGAGAAGATTTATTTTGATATACTTCTGGTAATTATTATAGTATGGTGTACCCATAAACAACGTTGAATGGTCATTGACTATAGCCGCAGCGGAGAGGGCAGAAAAAACAACCGAAAAAGAAAACAACCAATGATGATTTTTATCTATCGAAAAGAATCTGTTAATAATATTAAATCAGTATTAAAAAATTGTATTTATTGATTCTCGTTTTTATTTTAATAATTTAAACTCGTATTTATATAATATATAAACGCACAGACGTGTATTTTATTATCATTTTACTTTATCTAAATACAACAATACCCATCAAAGAAATGTACGCGCGACATTATTTTATATACACTCTTAATTAAAAACCTGAAACTCTCTTTGTCACATGTACACACGCACACTCGTACACACAGACACACACGCGCACTCGTACAAATACGCGCGACAGCGCAAACGCGCCCGCGCGCGCGGACATAATAAAAACAAGACGAACCCATACTACATAGATTTATCGTCTAGACCTGAACGACAGTGGTTCTCAAGGCAATTATAATAAATTATTGATAGTTGCTGGTATTCAAAGTGTATATATGTATATTATACATAATATGCGTATATATACCTCTTCTGTTCATATATGTATAATAATGTATCTATAGAGTATTTATTCGAGCCAAAGATAATTACAACAAAAGGATAACTTTAGATAAACATAGAAAGAGAGAGAGGGAGAGAGAGAGAGAGAGAGAGAGAGAGAAATAAAATGTATATTATATACTTACAACCGTGGGAGAAACACTTACCCGCCACTATACGACGACACTGCATGGGGGTAAAGGAGGGTATGTTACAATATAATAATGCGGTTGAACTCTTCGCGTACATACTTATATAACATGTATATAATATATTTATACCAATAATACGCGAATACGTACTGAATATACATGTTGTATAAATAGTATCCGTATTCCGTAAGGATAATCCTATTCACGCGCGTTTGAACGCGCAATCGAATTAATATAAAAAGGTACGCACTGTACGTAAACGTCCTATCGGCGTATATTACATTTTATGCTTGTGTATACCGATGCGTGTATAAAGGCATACACTATATTATAATCGTTACACAACCGTGTGCGGAAAACGAACGTTTATACGATAAAAACGAGTTAACTTATTGTACTTAATATTATTTCCGTCCCGGCGTGTCCTGGAAAAAAAAACACTCATTGAAAATATTATTATACGAGTATAATATTATATATTTGCCATCAAACGCGCGATACAACATACGTCACATTTCGTATAACACGATGAATAACTTTAATATTTCTACTGTATATTTTATAATATTATGCTGTATAATATATATATATATATATGTGTGTGTGTGTAATATATCTGACATTATACTATTGTAATATTGTTGGACAAATTGTGGGATGTGTGGCCTCACACCGTTTGATATTCAATGCCACGGCATATCGATTTATCGGTATAAAAATATTGAAATACTATTATATATTATGATCAAGAGGGGGACATCGTTCGCAGGCCGAGAGAAAACATTGTCGGGTTTTCGTGAAGAATATACAATATATGTTTAAAATATGTAAAAACATAATAACGGGTATTCTCGTTGATTAATCAAATAATATTTTTTATTCTATTTTATATATCCACTTATCGCGCACAAAAATATCGAAAATATGACGTGTTCAGTCGACTGATATTGTAATTCTATAAATATATATTATATACGCTTGTGATACTTCTTTACATATTGTATTATACGTGAACGGCTTGTGCACGTGGAAAAATAAAATATAGGAGTGATTTTTATCGAATTCGCCGTCCCATATTATAGTGTGGTATAAATACACAGTACAGGGTGTGTTGACGTGCGGAACAATTTAGAAACACATCAAATTAGTATAAATAATTTATCGTCGTGCCTTTAACAGGAAGTGGTATGTACAGTGTGTGTGTGTGTGTGTGCGTGTATGTGTTGGTGTTTGCCTTGCCTATAAAAAATGACGTTAAATAAAAAACAATAAAAATATTCCTTAACACAACAACAGCAATAATAAATACGGCTATGAAGCGAGAGACATATTTTTATCTTTGGTTATTCGACGGGACAAATGGTTGTGGAGCGCATCATCATATTATTATTACGTTTGTATATGTTTGCGCGTGTGTGTGTGTGCTATCTGAGCGTGTATTTCGTACAAGTGTGTGTGTGTCTGGCGCCAAACATTTTAACATTTTACACGGCCGGGCTTAAGTATATTATATAAAATGTATATAGTTTTTTTTTTTTTTTTTATAGTCATATGTGTATGTATACGTATAAAATAATATGACGACGACGACGACAACGATGCATCTATGTACGAACAGGGTTGCTCGTAAATTACACTCGGAACTGTGCAACGTTTTTCAATAAAAATATAGTGGTAAGGTATATCTGTACATATTATACAGCGGTAAACAATCCAGTGCCTATCCTCTCATTGATCTTAGCATATCTGGACGCAATCTACGAGTATTATCTTAAACTCCACTCACGCCCGCGCTCACACACACGCACACACAATCGTATGTTTTTACCATCACTGTGGTTATAAAACCCTAGGACACCCTTTACACAAACTGCCAGGTACATCAGGCAGTGACTACCCTCGTCCGGTCTGTCGACCCCTGTGGTATTAAAAATGCATACATATTTTATATTTTATGCCATGGATTTCCCGTTCACAATATACTCGACATCCAATATTTTCACACACATAGATATACGTACGTTATACATACGGCATGCTACATACGTACAGACAGAGGTAAATACTAAATACCACCTGTATAGCCGTACGTATAGATGCCATGACAATAACTTTGGTAAATGTGTCGCGTTTTATTAATTATTACGATTGTGATTATTATTATTTACCTACCTATTTCAATATTTATACAATCATCATATAGTGTATTATAACCGTGAAATTTGTCCAAAACAACAAGCTGTTTGAATAATAATATAGTCATAATCATAATAATAATAATAAAACTGGTTTAACCACTGAGGAGGAAATTATTAATCCATGTAAGGATACATAAACAAAAATGATATTACACGCGTTTGTTATAAATATTACCAATAATGAAAAAATTAACGTTCAATGTCACTTTGCAAAACGGATTATGGTTAACAGTTTACACTACATAAATATTCAGCTTATTAACTATATTATTCAATTTCCATTAGACCGCACAAACCTAGTCAACTCATAAGCATGCGATATTTAATATAAATATAATCTATATAATATTATAATGACATGTACACACTATATCGCGTTCGTGTACATCTAATGTGCATAGATGAAAAATATCGCACAAGGTATTAAAACCATAGCCCACGCAATCCTTTCTCATGATATTTTATATATTACCTTTATATATGTATCCAATGTACGATATTACATACGATCAGGGTTGTGTATCCTTACAATACACGTAGTACCTAACTATATACATTTATGATATTGTATAGTAAATTGACGGATAACATTATCCGATTGGTGCCCCTCTTACTCTAATTATGTACCGATTTTATGTGTATGCATATGTATGTATGTATGTATATTTGTATATACGTGTGTGTATTATATTATATAAGTACTATACAGATAGCGTGGAAAAGAAATTTTATACAAAAGACTTGTAACCACACACAATGTAAAACTTAACAGCCGAGTCACCCATGTGCTGTTATAAGGAGACAATTTAAATAAATATTTTTTTTTCTTCATTCTTCCATTAACCCCAGACAGATTTATTGGTTTTCGAACCTGGTCATATACACATACATATACATGCGTACGTATTATTATAATAAACGTGCGCACCTTGTGAATGGGTCTCGGAATAACAGTCCAATTAAAAAAAATGTGTGTGTTTCAAACACACACATATGTATATACATAATATAATATAATATATAATATATACTGTACATATAATATAATATAAATCTATACGTATACGATATGTATGCGAGTGTGTGTGTGTGTGTGTGTGTGTGTAAAATAGTTATCAATTTCGAACCGGTATAAAATGAGTAATATTTTAATGCTATATAATAAAGCCTTATTATCTAGATTTCTAAACACACGCATACATACATACACACACACACACACACACACACACACATACATACGCGCACGCACGCACACGGATGTACATACAAACACACATATACGCCGTTCAAGTATACAATATATTCACGATGTATATATATTTTTTTAATTCTCTGAATATTTCTGGCCGTGTGTATGTGTATGTGTGTGTGTGTGTGTGTGTCCACGACAACGAAGGTTTCCAGCTAATGAAATTTATTGCCACGATCGGGGATAAAATGCTTTTTTGATATTTTATACCGTGTGAATAAAAAAATAAAAAAATAAGCTACTTAAAATATACATTATATATATATATATATATGTGTATTATGTGTCAATATAGTATTATAAATGCCTATATAAACCGGTATATCGAAATCAGGCGTTTTTCGGTTAATTTATTACGGGTGTATATATTGGTGATACATACTTATTTATGTTATATATTCTAATAAACCATACATACATATATATAACTAAGAGAGGGTTAATAATATATAGGTATATAAATAATAATACGTATGTGACCTACCATTTGAATAATGTTCACTTTTTTGTGGTTCTTCAGTACTGGAACGTAAGATTTATAAAAGCAAAATAAAAAATAAAACAATAATTTAAATGACAAATAATTCCCCGGGATTTAAGTGTACCTATATTTTTTCATTCAAGATTTTATAAATCGAGAGTCACCACTATATAACTGATAGGTGTAACTTACCTACTATATAATATAGGTACATATTACATAATATAGGAGAAACAAAAATATCTTAAATACAAATATATAACGTAAATAAAGGAACTGAATTTAGAAAAGAGGAACCTATAAATAAATATATATGATAAATTGTACCTATATTATACATTATACATATTATTATACAAAGATACCGAGCATGAATTCATCACCTGCAGGTATATATATATAGGTACCATACGGTGTACGTACCTATTGTCTGTATATTCTCTGTATTATGTTCCCATAAAGGACGATTCTAGTCGGGTACACATTAAAAACTTGATAACTTTATTATTACGCGCAAAAGGTCGTTAACACACACAATAATAAGTGCGGTATTATCATTATACATAGGTATTATAGATGGTATAAATACACAGCTGAAAATAGAAATAAATATTTTAAATTGAAATTTTTAATGCGGGTGTATAAAATATGCACGAGTCATTTAAACGATAATATACAACCGAATCTAACCACACCGTATTACATTTGATTATATATAGGTATACTTATTACGAATTTAATTTAATGTATTATGATAAAGAGGCGCGGTTATTTAAGTCGAGGTGGATTGCGCACGTATAATATAATATATTATAGTACACCGTAAGGTAAATATAACTTGGTTCTAAAAAAGTATAGAAAAAAAATTCACATTTCGAGGGTCATCATTGCATCGTGCGCGGTGAATAGGTTATACGAATATGTATTATGTATAATATTATTTATAATATACATACATATATATATATATATATATATATATATATATATATATATATATTACACTATAGACATTTCTATGTTTAATAATTTCATAAAAACCATTATCTTATATAATATATGTAAATGACCCTCATTTGAATATATGATATCCAAAACATAAATATCAAATTATAATTATTCAATAACACTTAATGGTTGCGCATAATGTATACATTTTTGATATTATAATTAGTTTAGACTATTAGTAATATATAGTAGATCCTAAAATCAATTTATCATGTAAATTGCAGACCGCGAGTTTTTTTTTCTCAATAGAAATATTTACTCATACAATACGCGTTTAATAAATTGTGTTTTGATAGTTTTTATACTCGAATACGATATTTCCATTCTCGATTTTACAGGATCGATCTGCAAGTACCATCGTTTGCTTTTTTATTATATAATCATATATCTAAATCTACGCTGTTTGAACAGCAACTACCGGTGAATATCCGAATGATGTGATTTTTCCCATATCAAATCAACACGTTTTCAATCGTCAATATATACATAACATCATGTATTACGTTGCACATTATATTATTTATCATCTCAACGAACGACGAATCACGTGGCATATAATATGATACACGTATTATATGTATACGCATAATTGTACACAAACGTTATAAACCTATAGTCGGCCGGTAGCAAGTTCAAATAGACAAGATCACACACACACAGACACACAATTAATATGTAACTACTACTTCGCACGTCACGAAAAAATGAATACACAATATATAACCGAACACTGTTGTTGATATCGGTCATATAATGTACCCATATATAGGTATACGTATACCTATACAAAATATTATTATAGGTACAATTTCAGTTTTTGACTTGCAGATATGTAAAACGTTTAAATGAAAAAGACCCGTGGGGGTGCTCTGCTCCTTGACCCAGTAACCCGAGTTTAAATACCTTGCTTAAAATATATAACTTTGTTTTATATGCTAAAATAGTACTTGTAAATAATATATTACTAAAATAAAACATAATTTTTACTGAAAAAAAATGTAGGTTTTATACCTACATATATTACATATTTAATACATATTTTTACATATATACTATATGTATTATAATTGTAATAGTTTGAAGTTACAAATTTATATTATTATTACTAATTTGTAGTGAGTACTATTATTAAAACTATATTATTATATTTTGCAGCCAGTGGGTGTATCCGATATCTACTATACCTACCTATAAAAAAAACGCACCATCGGATCGTTGTTTAAATTTTAGAAAATATTATTTTCACACCACATTTACTGTATAATGTACACTATACAATTAATGAAGGATTTAAGACTTAAATTTAAATACAAATTTTTGGAAAGACTCTGCCCCCCCCCCAAATCTTCCTCTCCAAATTGCATCTTCGAATATTATATACTTCAGGATATGCACGTCCTTCATGACGGATTATTTAATGCGCGTCAAAAATGTAGTCGAATCCGAAAAATAAATCGTAATAGGTACTGTCCGTATAGAGAAAGTTACCTATATCGTGTCCAACACTTAAAACATTATAATATACAATGCATATATATATACCTATGTATTTATGTATAATATAAGGTTGTATAACCGAAAAATGTGTTTCGTATAAATTATACTGCAACCGAATAGTAATAATAATTTATCATGTATAGAAATTCAATACGATACCTACGATTTATATATAATACACATGAGGACAGCACTAAATACCCATACATATATAATATGAGTTTACCTATATGTATACATTATACATAATAATATATTATATAGGTGCACATCTCGATATTTGTTCAGAGTGCTATAAGTGCATACGTCCATATCCAAATCTTGTTCACACACACACACACACACACACACACACACACACGCGCGCGCGCGCGCGCGCATATATATATTTATGTGCGCATATACGTATACGATAAATAATTCTATATACTATATATAACGTTCAACTATATTTAAGTGGGGATTGCTTGCTTGGGCTAAAGCTGGAGTGCTGACCACTATATGCGTGAAAACAGTTTATTTTTTTTTAATTTCATACATGGTCAAGTCGTACAAACGATAAACATAATATATTATTATTGTATGAATAAAAATCGGATAGATTAATTCTTCGATATTATATTAAAGTTATCACTTATCAGCCATCTCTAGTGCAGTTTACATAAACATGGTTCGATGGCAATAAAACATATCCATCGGAGTACAAATAAGTATATTATATATTATTATAGTTAATACCATAAGTAACGCAGTTATATTCTGCTCGTACTGAAATATAGCGAAGTATAGACTCGATCGATGTATATATATATTATATACATATTATATACATATTATATATATATATATCGCAAGTAAAGATAATGATGTAATTATAATAAATCATTTATGAAATGCACGGGGTACGTTAAGACACATTTGGAGAAGTCTTTAGTTTCAGAGTATACGTCCGAGGTTAAGAACCAAATATTTATTTCGAGTACAATACATATATTGTGTACCTACTTATAATACGCGAATTGAACATATATTAGGCACTGCGATAATAGTATATAATTTATTCTTAATATAACATAATGACAATAAGCGATAATATAGCGGGTTGTACAATAATAGTATAATATATATATACGTACCTATAGTCCATTATCATAGATGTCGTCGCGATATAACAAAATTATTTTTTAATACATATATATATAGGTATGTTTTTTTATCTCGGCAATCTATTACGATTAAGAAAATTACAATGAAAATATTATAATAACTGTAGAAGCCCAGAACAACGAAACCACCTAGTGATAGGGACGAAGTATTGTAGTACACATAGGTACATATTATACTTTGTCAGGATAAATAACGAAATGCGTGTGTGAGTGTACTATAGTATGTATGTGATATAGAATACAGGTGTACACCCACGCACCAATATTATAAACCAATATTATAAACGTACAATAAGTTTATAATATATGCACGGTGTATATATATAATATGAATGTTTAGTGTATTATATATAGGTGTGTATATGTATATATACACGATATAATAATATACGAGGGCTTGCGCTGCCGCCGCGCATTGGCCGTCATATTTATTTCTCTCCCACTCGCGGAGCGCGTGCGCGCTCCCGAGAGCGCACTCTGTATAGCAATAATAATAATAATAATACACATAATATAATACTCTCCCGGCGCGCACATAATGGTAATAATAATAATATCACGCCGCCGCCGGTTATTGTTGAAAGTTATGATATATATGTACGGAGTGCTCCGCGTTTTCTGGTTGGTGTACCGCTGGCCCCGCCCCGTACCGGTACCGAATAATCCAACATTATATCATCATACTTGCACACACACGCATGTATATAATATATAATATAATTTTCCCCGCCACCACGTTCTACCCCTCACGCCCACCTCACAGAATCCGTCTCGATGACAATCTTCCTCGACTCGACGCAGCTGAAAAGCTGTTGTACTATGTATAATATACTCTTGTACTAGTTGTACTACACATTTATTTTATTCCTCTCTCTCTCTCTCTCTCTCTCTCTCTCTCTCTCTCTCTCTTTTGCTCTCTCTTTCATTCTCGTTCATACCCATTGTATTCTGCAACGACGCAATATTATTATCTATATATTCCATAATAATATTTAAAATATTTTTTTCAAGCTTTTTAACTACAAGTCTTATGGGAATCAAAGTTAGTAGATAAACTCAAAAACGTAAATAAAACATATTTACTGCAACAATAATGTCAAACAACCTATTCACTCCACATTCTGAAATCACACACAAACAGCAAAAAAGAAACAGTATGATTAAAATGCATACAAATTTTGACAGTCTATAAAGTTATAAAATCGACCATCCAAACGGATTTTACTCCTCTTTTGTATAATATATACCTATACAATAAGCATATTATATTGATATTTTATATGTTTTTCATGACATTCCTATATTGTAATTGGGCTCACCCGTGTAAATACACAATAGGTAAACAAATAAATAAATACCTAAATACAAACTATGTTTCACATGTATTATGTAAATATTTGAAAAGCCAAATCATATCACGCGACGAAACCTGAATTATATACGTAACACTTGACATTTGTAGCAATAATATTCTAAAACATTAATATTATACATACATTGTGTATTATACGTACAATGTTCAAATCATACTTTGTATTATCAAACAGAATGCCCAAAATTTCCCGCTAAAAACTTAATGACCTTATTTGATAAATTTTCTCCTTTTCACAAGGACAGAAAGGAGAATCCTATTGTAATATATTATACGATTACTGCATTGAATTTCTCAAGATCAATAAGCACCCGCATGTCTATTGTAAAACATTAAATGTTGTAACCACGGTCGTATATGTGAATTTATGCACAATGTAAATTAATTAAATTCAAAGAACCACCGTAATCTAATGAATGTGCGATTGAAGCCTTAAAAAATAACATTGATACCATGATAACATTAGATATTCAGACGGTTATATAATCGAGGGACAGCTGCTGCGATAATATATAAACATTATAATATTCGCGGCTGATCGAGGTATTCCGTAGCAGTGACATGTATAAACAAAGTGATTTTTCTAAGCGGAATCAAACCATATGTATAATAAAATAAAATATAAATTTAGTATAAGAATCGGATAAAAAATTTTCCTTACCCTTTGTCCATATACATTAAATAATTATATACCACTAATTAATAATTGGTATACTCTAATTGTATGAGTATTTTGTTATAAATGAGTGGATCAGCACTTTAGGAAAAGAATCTGAGTAGTAGGAATTTTTAATTAAGATTACCGAGAGCCATTTGATGGGTCAGTACTCATTTCTATATCATTGTATAAACAATACAATATGGATATCAGGATATTGGATAGTAAACCAATACTTATAAGTATTTTAATCTACGAAAAATATAGAGCAATGCATAATGAAAAATATCCAATGAAAATTAAACACATATTTATATAATAATTGTATAAATGGTATTTTTAGATACTAATATTTATGCAAAATACATAATCCAGCTAGTTCGTGTTTAATGAGCCTAATGTAAATAATTATATATAAATGAATAAATGTAAATTATAAATAAAATAATTAAATGTCATGCACCTTCATAGTAGTAATAATATATACATAATAATATACAATACATTATTAATTGAATTACTGTATTTCAATTATTCACCCATCAGCTTTATAATATTATAAATTATAATAATATTATTCGCAATATAATATGTACACAAACCGGAAACATACCACGTTCGTGGATATAATAGAGTACATAGAATTTTTACGTATAGGTACCCTAAGTATACATCACATTTGACAGTTGTAATCATAAAAACACAGTCTCACATGTCGTTGGTAAACCGCGTGGATACCTATAAAATGTAGTATTTATACAGGTAAGTACGCGTGAAAACGTGATGACCACGGAACCCCCCTCCATATAATACTTTTTGGTATATAATATATGTTTAATGGACATTCGGTGGCACTCAGAAAAACGAAAGCATTCTGTAATAGGTATATAGGTCCTATACGCTATAGAGTGTAGGTTATAGGACATTATCACAAAATAGAAACCGGTGAGAGGAAATAATATATTGAGCAGTATAAGATAAGCGGTGTAGTAATGAAATTTGTTATTTTACCCTAGTCATTTTATGTACCTATTATAAATTATTTTTTATTTTAAACATTTTTATTTCGATTAAAAAACGTGATAAGTTTTCTTGACATTACATGTATAATATGATTGTAAAAATGAGTGCATACCGCTATATACTTCCCTTAAATCTTACTTCTGTGTATACATTATAAAACGCTCCATATCAATCTCGCCGTCTATATAGTACCTAAAATAAGTTATATAGGTATATTGTTATCTATTTATGAAAGGTATAAAATAATAATAGATTTGGAGCTCTTCACTGGCGTCTATCGCGTGAACGCCAATTTAAAAAAGTTTTTAGTACGATCAAATTATGTACATTGACTATATATCTAATACGTATGATTGCAAATTTTACGGTCATATAGTTTAGAAATTATAACCTAATTTTTAATGTATTTAAAAGTGTTAATCGCTATATTATGCGTGGTTATTAAAAGTTTTCGCGCAATAGTGATGATCAGTCCTGGTTCAATGTACTTATATAATATTGTATGCATTAATATTTTTTCTTCTACGATTTGGACATTAAGGGCGTTTTTTCTTGTCTCCAACAACAGAAACATCTCAATTCAGATCATATAATATAACTCTCGCATAATGGTATATGTATATAATATAAAACACAAAATCGCCGACAATACACACGCGTCGTATAAACCCACCCGCATAAGATGGACGATTTTTTCGTTTTTATAACACGGCGGACGTTATAACCATGTCGTTTAGGGACGAGAGGCCTCATATTTAATAGTTTATATATTATATACAAACGATACATATGATGATGCTACAACAGATGTGTACGCAAACGGAACTGTATAATAGTAATATATTATATTGTGTATATGCGTACACACACTTATTATAATATATGTATATATGTATATGGGTGTGTTGTCGATCGTTAACGCTATATAATATTATTACAGTCAAGTATATATAATATAATATAATATTATTTTATGGTTGTAAAATGTCGTATATATAAATATCACGCGATATGCACGCGGACGCCATAAAGTAATAAATATGGAATCGTCGCCGTCTCCACGAAATAGCTATACATGCATAATAATAATAACAATATATTATACCTTATACCCCCGTAATATAATAATATTATGTAAAACGCAGTGTACATATGAACGATATTAGGATATAGCTGACATGGGTACTGCTGCAGCAAGAATGCCCGCAACAATAGTTAAGGTTATGTGTATATATATATATCTGATACGTATAAAGTATGAGGCCGTGTACAATAATAATAATAATAATAATAGTAGTAATAATAATAATAATAATAATAATAATAATAATATGTAATAATATTAGACATAGGTAGTATATTGTTATTACACTATATTATATATATATATGGATTGAGTTCACCGCATCTAAATCGCATATATACGCATGTGTTTCGTCTTAAGACTCTTATATTATGAAAATAATAATGGACATTTCCACGCACATACATAATAATCAAAAGTTCTCTGAACGCTTAAATAAATTGCACCTATTCTGCGCACATTTACAATATTTGCTAATATACAAAATGCAATACGCATTTATGTTATAATATAATACATTATTATACATACCGATGATAATTATATGATATTTTACCCGCATGATACCTCGTACCCGCACTTACGTCTTCGTAGGTGGCACGCGTTTTATTGTCCATTCCGTTTTATACATTTATTATTATTATTAAAACAGGTCGAAAATAATTGACGCAATATTCGCTATATGTATACTTATACATAATTATATTATACTGTGCACAATAGGCAATAAAACGTTGCTGGTACATGTACATCTCGATATACATCATATAATACTTATAAACCTTAAGGTATATCGAGACGTGAACAGCCAATTATACGATGCAGTTGACGCATCATGCATCCCAAACGGGTTAAGTACGACGCACGACAATTACGCCATGTCGTTAATTATCATTTCATATTTCACTTTTTGGGCTAAACTAAAAGTTATGAGGACGCGCACCGATTTCTACCCCTAATCACTTACTGGACGCTACTCACGTGTTTATAGTTAAATATACCTACCCAGTGGCGGTCAAATGATTTTGTTATGGTGGGAATGCGGTTTATTTTTTAATGTACATGTGTTTTTTTTTTTTTGACAAATATTTATCAAAATTATATTATATTCTAAGTATTGAAAAAAGGTCATGGGGGAATTTTCCTCCTCCCCGTTTGATTACCACTGTACCTATAGGTATAGTATAAGTATATATTTTATATATATATATATATATGTAGAAAACATTAAATTAAAAATTGAAATAAATAAAAATATAATTTTAAGTAATATAGGTATACCGTATACATGATATATTCAGTATGAGTCTTACACAAAATATGTATTAATCATTCCTAATTCATTAAATATAACATTATATTATATATATATATATATGTGTGTGTGATGTGTATATATATATGTATTTTGTCATATGAACGTCATCAGGATTTATAGAGCACTTATAATATTTGTGCAGTACCTATAAATTACTGACATGAACAGAAAAATCTGTTATAGTATACAGATATATTTGTTTACATTATGAGAAAATATTGACCAAATATGCGGGACAAAAAAAAACCTATAATATTCTTTAACGACGTATTTCTGGATCCTTTGATCTTCGGAGGGTTACTACGGATGAAAAAAAAAAAATATTTTTGTCGAAACTGAAAGTATTTTTGAATTTAACGAGTGAATTTATTCTCCAACAAGCCATACGATGAAATAATATACTCGAAAAAAAACACATATTAAATTATATGTCAGCTAATTATTATCAATGGGAAGTAATAATTGATTCGAACTATACAAAATATTATTTGAGTGTGTGCGTTTTTCATTCATACAAATAGTTTATCTTTATCAGAACTCCAAAATATTAATGTAACCACGTATATATATGTATACTTATAATGAAATAAAAAAGTAAAATAACTACCGATTAGTGTAATAAAAAAAAGAAATTGTTCTTTTTTCTTTTACTATTCCGTATGGAAGCACTTGAAAACGTTTTAAATTTATCGCCAGCAATCGTCTGCCAATTGAAAGGTGTAGGGTACAATTGATAAAAAACCACTTTATAGAGTTCAAATATTTATACCGATAAAATTAATAGAAATAATATTTCATAATGTCTTCGAATATATACCTACTATATATATGTATGTTTACCGAACATATCAATTAATTTGAAAATATTAGGTCACTCTACAACAATGTTGTCATACCTGTATTTAAAAGATTGTGTTTACAGTATGTTGTAATTCCAAATCAACAGCATAATTTTGAAAATAATTTCTATTTAAAAATGTTCCGGACGAATACAAAATATATATCCTCACACATTTAAACTATTTATTCCCAATTCCTAACAATATATAAATGGCATATTTTGGTGGAAGGAATGTGTCGAGATTTTCGCTTTAATGGTATTTTTATCTGTATGGTTTAGTTTTGATGACAAAATGCACTTTGTCTTTTATTGGTTTTGAACCATTTTTGTTTAGCTGTTTAGAAAATATTATTTTATTCAAACATCGGAACTTCAGAATTAATAGATTACTAAACTATTACATATTTTTACTAATATCTAACTTGTACAAATTTTAATGGGTTTAAAATACTCAAAACATATATACATATTAATATTAATATATAATAACATAGTTCATGATCAAAGTACAATTAGCAACTAAAAATATTTATACTTATCTTACTATAAGATCATTTTTGAAAAAATGCAATTTGAGTACATTAAAAAAGTTAAAGTATCCATATGAAATTCTCATAATTCTAATTATTGGTGTATATTTATTGATGTATATATATATATATATATATATATATATACGTAAATATATAATAGTTATCGTGTCTTACTATTGTATTTATTTTAACTTAACTATGAGTAAATCTAAGTAGCTGTTGATTATTATTGCACAATTATAAAAAAAAAGTATAATTTAATCATAATATTTTCTAAGAACAATTTGTGTCACTATTAAAAATAACGTATTTAAGCCAATAATTGAATATACGTTAGTACATGTAGCTCAAAATGATTTTAGCGCATTAATATTTGGCTATACTATTCGAGTGTACCTATATATAGACACAATACCACTTAATGTTAATAATCAAACAAGTAAAAAGGTATAATGTCAATCTTAAGAGCACCAAGTAATCGAGATGAAGTACGTAAAACAGTATCGAGACTGCACTACCAACGCCACAGAGTAACGCAAAGAGTTATAATATGGCTGCTCCGAATGGCGTATATATAGGTATATAGAACCAAGAAATATCGCTTTGGTTTTATTTACTCCACTCGATCCGGACATTGTTCAAATTAACAAAAACTAGTTTTTATCCGATTTGCCTGAGATAATTAAGTGTGTAAAAAGTTATGTGAAAAAAGTTCGTCTTTTTCTCCGTATATATATATATATATATATATATACGGTGTGCCCAACGCACACACTGCAGCTTCCCACAAGCAACAAAACGTGTGATTTCTTTATGTTTTAAACTCGTGGTAGACATGTTACGACTCGCCCTTGAGCACACACACACACACGTTCGCACACACTTCTTTTTAACCCGCCGTATAGTAATGTTTATCCTTTTCGCCCGCGATGAACATAAACTAACAGCTGTTCCACCGCGACATACACGTAGGTAATGTCACATAATATATACATTGTATCCATATATATATATATATATATAGGTATACATATTTATATGTATAGGTAAGCAATGAATGTATTTCTTATAATCGCAATATTTTATAGAGAAGTGAGTACACACACACACACACACACACACACACACATACATAGCTGCCGCATTCTGTTCCGATTAAAACTGAAATGCGAGTATTATATTGTTTTCCAATATATATAATTATAAATAAAAGCATACACGCTATACATAAGTAAAGAAATATATACAAATAAATACTGTATACGTCGTCTCTTTCGAGCTCATTTGAATATTACGTATATACGAAAATGTATATTGCTCGTGCAACATAATACATATATACACGTATGTGTGTATGTGTGTGTTTATGTCTCGTTCAGTGGTATAAGACTAACTTTTTTTTAAAAAAAAAAAAACGTTAAATACTTACCTATATATTTAAATAACAATTAAAAACGGATGGCGCAGTAATTTGTTGGCTGTACGTTTTAACGTTGCACGTTTTATAAAATAATAATAATTATAATAATATATATACCTACAAGACGCAAAAACCGTTTAAGTTGTCTCGCGGCGAGCGTTCGCGTCGCTGCAGCAATCGTTATAGTTGTATAACGCGCACGCGCCGCGGCGTGTTTAGTTTTATGTATTTCGGTGTGTAGCTTTAAATATAGAAAACACTTGGCACCGTGTTCAATACACACGGACTTGAACGGACGAGGCTAGCGCAATTTGTTTCACCAGCGAAGTGTTTAAAATGTACATAATACAATTAATCTTATTTATTTATTTTTTCTCCGTTCCTGGTCTTTCGCGTTTCCCTTAAGCTCCCATTCATGATACAACCCGGTTAAAAAAATGTCCGAAGCGACTATTTCGAGGACCGTCTAGTGGGATATTTTTACACGCGCATGCACAATATTATGTACAACAAGAAAAAGAAAAATGAGAAATGCATAATATAATATATTAATGTGCGCACGTACCTATGTATATTATATATTTATATACGTAGTACGTTCACACTTGGACGGAACCGTAAAATAGCAGCAACATTGCATACGCACAGTGCAGAAATAACACCACCACCACGAGGAATAATAATTATCATTGTACGATTTATGCGGATTTCGATAATTTGTCTATTTAATGCACGGTTAAAATTGTTAATAGTAGGTATACATAGCGCGTATATACATTAATATTTATATAATATAAATGTCGTAACGAATTAGTCCAAATTTCAATCCTGACACGTAAGTATATATCATGCATACACGCGTATACGCACAAAGATACATCACATATCTGGTAAACTCATAATATGTATTTCTGGGTATACCAATCGTGGTAAACCCACGGTAATCGTGGTATCGTGGTATAGAAATAATATATTTTATTCAGAGCACGTGCCACCATTTATTATACATAGGTATTATGTACATAGGTACACACATTATACACACACACACACACACACACACACACACACATCTACCCGACATCTGCCACACGTGTCGGTATTATTCTTATAAAGAGATTCCCAAATTAGGGTCTTTGAATATTGCTATAATGAACACTATATTATATACACCGACTGCACAGTCCTGTTAGGAATAGGAGATGATTAATGAATATCATTTGTATCATAAAGTATAACATTATATTATAGATATTAAAAAAAGATCACAGCACTGGCAAAACTGCAATTTCGCTGCAGCGACGCGAAAAAAAAAAATTTTATTGTTGTCTCAACGCCTCAACGGGTCTCGATTTTAATATTCCTAAGGGAAGTTACTGTAACATCAAAACCCAATGTTGTCTAATATCGTTTCAATATAAGTTTCAATCAGTTACGGTAAAACATGTTTTTCTTACTCATTATAGAACATTATAAAGCGATCGCAATCATATTATATTATATACCTACATATAATACTTAATACCTATCATTTCGATAATCAACACTTGCATAATAATTAATTAATAATCATTTCAGCATAATATCAATATCAAAATCATTGTACCTTGAATACGTCAATCACAAATACATATAATATGTATGCAAAGATAAAATTAAATACAAAATAAGATATCACAATATTTCTCGACATTCAAACTGATTATAATTTATAATAGTCAATTAATACGTAAGGTTACGTATTGCGTCATATGCGTTTACATTTTTGCGTTTACTTCATACCTGCATATTAATATTTTTTAAAGACATGTATTTCATCGATTTTTCAGTGACTAAAAACAAAATGATTTAACATTTTTATTCCACGCTTGTTTATTATTATGATATATGGTGTTACTTTTTACCATTTGGTAAATATATATAGTATTAGAAAATGACGAATAAATTAAAGAATCGGCGCAGCTTATGATATTTTTAAAATCTTAATAAAATTATTTTTAATTTTTAATGATGGCCGATGTAAAATAGTTTTTATCAAAATGGATTGAAATAAATTTGGAATTCATCGAAAAAGAAAATTTTGAATACTAATTTACTCAAATAATTTAAATACTTTTGATCTTGTTAAGGTTTTCGAAATAATGGTATGATAATTATTATGTTGCTTTTCAAGTTTAAATATTAAATATATTTGTTTTAATTTCAAATTAAAGTAAATAAATTGTATGTAGATACATTAAATTCTGAATTTGGCTGTTTTTCGAAAGAACGAGCATGCTTATGTTATATATAGATATATACTCTTTTTCATCACTTGTTTCACATAAAATAAAATTATTATCCAATAATCCAAATGAAATATTTTTAATTAAAACAAACATTCTGCAAATAAAGATACGTAATAGTTCGTTAATGGACATATAAATTATAAAATACAATTTCTTATAGTAAGCATGCTAAATTATTTCAAATATACATGAAAAATAATCCATACATTAGGTATATATTATAATATTATACAACATATTGCTATATTTATTTTTGTACAATATAACAGATTTGCATTATAAAAAATCTTTGGCTGTTGACAAGGATAAAAAGCAGAAAAATAATTTGAACATTTATCATTATGAAATTTTTAATTGGCCGGTTTTAATAAATGTTTCATGACGATAAAATGTATTATTGTTATTCGTGGTAGGTGTACGCGATATATTATAATCCGCAGATACAGCTGCCATAGTGTTATTTATTATCAAAAAATAAAGACAAATTTTTATTATTTTTTTAAATTACTTTTTTTTTGTTTTATATGCTATTTAGTTATTTTAAGAGCATATATTATTTGTCGGTTTGCACGTCTACAATTTTACACAAACACGTATTCTCACGGTCATTTTAAGGTCAAAATCTCTGCGTTAAAGAACTAGAATGCGCACAACGTAAATATTCAACGTAAATATTTATTATTATAATTAGCTCTATTATTAGTGCGAAATATTCATTATTTATTGCTATAGACGTGAACACCTTCAAAAAACGGTGGTACCGTTGCCATTTTTGTCTAAGAGTTAGACTGCTCGTGATGATCACCCACGCTAAGTGGTTGTAGATTGAGAGAATAAGAGGGAATTTCACCCCTACATTTCGAGTGACTAAAAAATATTAAAATTTTTATTTCACACATGGACACATTATAATATAATATTTATGTGTATATGGAATATTAAACGATTACTATAGTTTATATATAAGAGTTAAAATTATAGAAAAAAATACTGACGTCATTTTGATGGACTACCTATGTAATTATTGTGTGTTATTGTGACACAATGTCGGGTCACGAAACCCAAGATATGGCTATTTAAATATTGGAATAAAATTATCGTATTGTTGAAACTTGAAATGTATAAATAATGTACAGATCGTAAATTCATAATGTTACAGCTGGATACGTATATACTTTTATTTGAAAACAAGAAAATCGATTACTTTTCTTTACAATTATTATAAGCTTTCACCAATTATGATGAACAAACATTATATTCGAAAATTTGTAATTGATTCGGTTTTTTTTAAATGTATAGTAAAAGTAGGTTTAAGTACATAGATGTACACTGCTGGTCAACATAAAATCACGATAATAATATTATGATACAACTGTTAAAATCGTAAAGACTTTAATCTACATGGTACCAATATATACTATTTATTTATTTATTTTATTCATTTATTCAGTGTTGCGAACATTTCACCTCTGTGATGATCATTTACAAGAACTAAAAACATCGTGATACATATATATATATACATCGTGAAATTATGTGCTCTATTCTCTATCCCAGCGCTGCAAACCAGCTATTGCTATATAGTTCTATATGGGTATAAGTAACCGTCTGCAATCACGGTTTAATTTTATCATTAATATAATACACAGTAGTTTACGCACACGGGAAATTATCGAATTTAACGTCATTTTGACGATGAATCATCATCACCCGGCGCACGCGTATACTATAACAATATAAATAATATATTTTACGCGGAACCTTTTCTCTCTATATACTAACACACGTACATACACAAATACAGGGTTGTATTCGAGGTTATAGGTCCCACGTATTATACATATTGTGTATTATAATATAGTACGTGCGCGTGTGTTCGGCGACAGACACACAAATGTCCGATAATAAAAGTGGACGCGCCGTTGACCGCTGTGGCTGCCGGTCAACACACACACCCCCGCGTACATATATATATATATATATATATATATATAAACATACACACATACACACACACACACACACACACACATACACACATACATAAAACACATATAACATATAAATATATAGGTTTTAATATAAAAATGTCTCCCATACAAAAGTTCTATTCTATTCGCGAGCACGCGGGGGTGGCAGCGGGTCATCGGTCGTCATCAGCGGCAGCATTGAGAATGCGTACAACGGCCGAGTGGACACACACACACAGACACATACACATACACGCGCACAAACGTGCGTTTACGACAATACGTGACAATGGGCACCGCGCAGAACAGGGCAGAAGCAGCGGACCGGTGGTGTGCGTGGGCGAAATTGACGTTAAAACTGTAAATTATAAAGCCTCGCACTCTCCGCTCCGTGTGTCTACCACCATCCCGCCTGCATTGCCACCGGATCGGTAGAGGAAATGACAATACGAGCCGTCGCCTCCGCCCGCGGTCAAGCTGCTAAAAATACTCGATATAATTCATCAAAAATCTACAGCGGACGCGAGCGCGTAAATATAGCAGATGTTTGACCGTTAGATAAGAGAGAGAGAGAGAGAGAGAGAGAGAGAGAGAGAGTGAGTGAGAGAGTGAGAGAGAGTAAAAGAGAAAGAGAGAGAGAAAAATAACCGGGAACGACAATTTTTGGTAATTTATCGAATAATACGACTATGGGCGCATTAGGGCGCGCGCATAATAAAATAATGTATACGTTTTTATTGTTATATTATTTCGTTAATTCAGCGGATAAAAATCTACAACACGTAGCACACGTAAGTGGTGTGTTATATATTATGTATAGACTGCGCGCTCACGAGCCCGGTTGTCTTGTGATGATAAACTATTTGAGGTACGACGACGGCACGTTGATCACACATACACGGATTTCCATACCTCATTATAATATAATACGTCGATCCTTATTTTCCTTTTATTTATTTATTTATTTATTCTTTAATCTTGTAGCCCACGACGCTGCTCGGTTCGGTTCCGACATTATATTATATTAGGTATGTTTACTGCCATGCATCTCCCCTTACCCACTCACTGTCTCACACTATCCTCTGCTCACTATTTTCTTATAAACAAATATATACATATATGTACCATGGATACCACGATCACAATATATACACCTCACACCGACCTAGACGTATGATAATATCTAAAGGTATATACGAGTGCACACAACGCGCGTGTTATTTTATAACTCACATCGCGACACAAAGTTAAAGTAACGTTAATAACGTTCATTCGGACGTAAAGAAAAAAATGTATATAATAGTTATGTCACTGCAGTATAATAAATAAATCAATGACGATTAATTTTAGCTGTATGAGTGAATACAGTATTATATAATATAGTAACTTATAATCAGAGTACTTTATAACGCGTGTACCTACTACCTACACGGCTACACATAAAATAAGCGTTTTAAAATATTATATTATCCTTATGCGATTGATATTGATTAGTCGGGTCATTTTTTGCTCCCCTGAATTTTTACTTTTGAGAGCCTATACTCTTGAGACACGACCAAAAAATCGTCGATAAACATATTATGGTTTGAAAAATGGGCTTCAATTATTTTTTTTTAATATTTTTTTTTTCTAGTTTTGAAATGTACAAAACCGGAAATGTTCTACTCCGATTTTTTTATGGAAAATGTTACTTTATAACCATTTCAGGGTACATTATTTTATTTGTTATATTTATTACGTTATTAACAGTGACATAATTTGAAAGGTAAAGGGAAGATAGACATTCATCTCGTCTAATTTTAAAAGCAACACGACGGGCTGCTCATTAGTGCAAAATCGGCCTACCCGCTGTTTTTATATTTTTTAGGAAGTATATATAATATATGGTTACCATATATATATAGGACATATTTTATACACAAATAGGTCTTTTTTAAGGGTTGGTTCACTCCTCAAATATAAAAAAAAAAAAAAAAAAATACCTAAATTGATGACATCGGTTATTAATCGGTTATTAAGGGATCGATTAAACTCAAGTGTATTATGTAATTTAATAAATTTCTACATTTATTTAAACAGACTTTGAATCTCCGAACTACCGGAGTCTCGATTCCACGAGCACGGGTCAAATACCGTAGGGGTAGGAGTCGGGAGGAAGAGGAGATATTTCGCGGAGCAAAACATCTTGAACATAATATATTTACACGTATTATTTGTTTAATACAGAAACACGCACATGTGAACGGGTTCAAATGTAACAGCGATGTGAATCGTATAAAAAAAGCTGACGTCGTCGTCATCCGTGTTCGTGTATATGTGTTGAGTATGTGAATCGTCCCACCGCAATTACTCGTCATCTCCCTGGGTGCGCCGACGAGGTTTCGACGTAAATATAATACATTTAGGCAGAGTGTCGGAGGGGGTGGAGAGCAGGAGCTCGACAATAATCATCGCGTGTGACGTGTGACGCGCACCGAAATTGAGGTGTATATTAAACACACACAACATCAAACCGACCGGAGACGGGTATGTGCACGCGTTATCGTTGTGGTCGCGGGGGTGTACGGGGTGTGTGGTAGGTAGGTGGTAACCACGAGGTATTTTAGACACTCGACCGACACACGTATTATATTTTACCCACATACACACAAGTTTATTACGCACGCACACACACATACACACACCCACCACACACACACACACACACACACACACACACACACACACACACACACACACATTTATATTACTCAGTAAATAACTCGCGGTGTATATAACGTAATAATAATAAATGAACGCGATACAGATATAATTTATATCGCACGCATTGATATATATATATCGTACGTGTACATAAGTACCGGTGTATATATAAGTATATACACATTCGTGGTACGGGTGACTGGCATAGGTAATAATAACGCGGCGGCACATTATATATTATATCGTATTTACGTGCTCCCTATGTAATACTCCCGTCCCATCGCCGCCACCGACGCCGCCGATCACTTAACCGTTTTTCGGGATAAATGTTCGTTTCAATAATGCAGCGGCCGTCCCGCTGTACTAATACATATATATAGCTTTAATGTTGCTGTACCTATAGGACTCGGTGCGCAAGAAATCCATTTCCTAATGAAATTACGAATTTATACGTTTTTATCGATTTCGCTGTTTTGAAGACGACGAGCCGCGCTCGTTAATATAATTTGCAACGATCCCCTCCGTAGGTCCATTATATTAGACACACGGCAAGTATGTATACCTATTTATATATTATATAGGTGTATATGAGCTACGCAGTGCAGCACTTGTGCACAAGCCGTGTCGATTTTATGAGCACTTGTGTTTTGCTGCTGTATGTGCGCGCGCGAATACGACGTGTTAGAGTTCCAATATGGGTACGAGACAAAAACGCATACATAAACTGCAGTTCACACGCTGCCGCGGATGATGCCGACGACGATACTTATTATACACCATAATATATCATCGCAAGCGGACCCCGTTCTAAATGGCTGAGGCAGTGCTGCTTCTGTTTCTATTGCAGTTTCCACAGATGCAGCCGCGTATAATGGCAATAATAATAATAATAATAATAATAATATTTCGCGATAATAATATAGTATATTACGCGCGCGCTCGCACACACACACTATATGTATATATGCGTTTTTTTTTTCGCACCGCAATTCAAAATGCGTTTCGTGTCATCGTGTGTCCAATGACGCGTAGCACAATATGACGACGGCTATAACGACGCCCTTATACGGACCTATACGTCGCCGAACGGGTTTTTGACGTGACCAATGCGGCAATATTATCGCATCACCGTCGTCGCCGACATCGCACAGCAGTCGAGGCATATTATGAAAAAATACGGTCAATAATATACCGTTTACAGTTACATATAATATAAAATGTAATATATATATATATATATTAACACACGTGACATCCCGACTCTGTATAAGGACTATGGTCTACATACGTGCCGTATACACAGCCCACAATACAGCTATTATTGTTGAGTGTGTTCTTCGTCGTGTGTGTGTGTGTGTGTGTGTGTGTATGCGTGTGTGTATAGTAACATCATGTCTGACATGACAAATAAACAATGTATAAATATATATATATAAGTGTAACGTAACAAATAAATGTTCTAAACATTAAAGGTCCCGTAAAGAAACGACAAGATTTTTGAGTATTTTTCGTCATAACAGTAAATCATTATCGTACATTACGTGTATACGTATATACAGTATACAGTATACACACATTATTGTATACTATAATAGGACGTATATATTTTAGTTTCACTCGGGGTTTCACTATATATATTCGTCATCCCTATATATATACATATATTCTATATTCTATTTTCTATTGTATTGTTTTTAAAATATATAAGAAATAAACATTTACACTATTATGCGACTCGCGAGCATATTTAAAGTATATATAGTTTCTCGATTTATAATACCTAATAACGTATTGCTAATTTTCAGTTGGTAATGGTTAATTTATAATTATTTTTTAACGATTTATTTATTCGAGCAATGTAGGTAATTAAAAACTGTTTTCGAATAATCAAAAAAATAGTAGAATTATGTACGATTATATAGCGCATGAAATTAATAGAAATTTTGAAATGTAACATTTGTCCTACATATTTTAGTTTCTGAGTGGAGCCAAGAATATGACGTATTAGTTTTGCCATATTGACTTTTTTACATGTCTGTTTTCAAGATTTCAACCAGAAGGATTTTTATTAATCATCGATTTTTTTTCTCCTAATAAGAAATTTTATGAAATTGGTGCATTCGAGAAGTAATTTTTTGAATTTCTCAATAGTTTTCCAAAAAACAATAAAGTTGTATAGGTATTTTATGCATATTGTACCTAACAGTAATCTTTACTGTTATTATTACATAAATTAAATCCAAATGTTATATTTACAAAAAAAAAAAAATACAAAACACGTTCAACATCTTATAAAGGTACTCGTATTTAGAATAATGAAAAATTCAAAAGGAAAACGTTTATTTTTTCCTTAAAAGGGACGCGCGTGGACACTATAAACCACCATAATGATCCACACGCACAGGCACTACGCGACTGCCTGCACACATATATTATGATGAACGCATTCGTTACTATATTATTATATTCTCAAGGTTCCGAAAACATGGTCTAATAAATAACCACGGATGGCCGTAAAATTGTCAATAATAAACGCTGCACAGTGTGTGTACAATAACGTATACGTGTATATGCGTGTATACCTATACAACACTATGTAGGAAAAGACTCGAATGTGTCAAACTCCATTATATCATGATGGTATTGCGCAACACAATGTTGTCATGTGTAGAGTGCTATTATATACGAGAAGTATAATATATGATAGGTGTTGGCCAAAAAGCATATTATATTAAACATGTTGTGACCCAAAGAAAATAATAAAACCATATACATATGTATATACGCGCACTTTTACCTACACTCATGTATATAATAAAATAAATGCGTAATAGATCACTGCGCCCAACAGCAGTAGTTCGACATATAGACGCACACCATGTCCGGTAAATAATAATAATAATAGTATACGTACACGCACATATTTGTAAATAATACAATTCGATCTACCCCTATCGCGTTGTAACTGAATAATATAAAGTACATATGGTATCAGGGACACGAGGAAAGGATGAACCCGGCCGGTGGGTGAGTAATATATTCTTCGTTTTATTGTATACAAGCAAAAATATAATATAATAATATAATATATGTACAACATTCTTTCGGACGCGCATACGAGTATAATATTGGTACATGTAGGTACATACGGGTGGTTGAACCTAAATTTCGTTATGTATGTTATACTATTTTATAGGTATTATTCATAGGTTTTTATATGTACGTGTGGTGCCGAGTTCGAGTATTGTTGCACACAGAACGGTTAGAAATACATGTCACAAAAATGATGCGAGATCAATTAATATTATGTAATAATATGAGCTGCCGCCGCCGCCACCTTTTCTATGATAAGAATTTCTGATTATTATTGTGCATAATAATACATATTATAATATAGTCTATATAGGTATCTATAAACTACTCTATATGTGTATCCACATCATAAAATCGTACGTGTAACCGTGAATTGTACAACGTTTGGCGGTTTAATAGTATAATGTATAACACTGAATAAGCAATAAGTATAATAAATTCAAAATTTTACAGAACATAAATTATATAGAATTCAATATATAATTGTTTATGTTTATATACTATATAGTATAATTATATGTATATTCTTATACATAAACGTAATTTGAACTTGTTTTATTTGTGCATGTATTATTGAAAAAAACGCAAAACAAAAAAAATTCGAATCGTAGGTAGAGGTATAAGAGGAGGTATATGAGGGCGATAGCAATAAATTAGCTTTGTCAATACTACAGCGGCTGCGGCCCCATCAGCCCAGTCGTCGCTCTTGAATATTATCGAATTAAATACAACAAAGACAAAAAAAATTAGGATGACGGGTGCAAAAAAAGTGTTTTTAAATTCAGAATATTTATTTATTTTGGTTTCATTTTGCGAGAGGAAATAAAACAAGAATATCGCATCGGTGTCGGCGGCGGCGGCGGTAGTGCAGACGGCAAACACCCTATTATTTAAATGTGTTAGCAAACAACACAAGTCGCTATATTATAACGCGTGCACGGTAGTGAGGTATAGTGTAGTAAAATATTTAAAAATTAATTCCAAACGGCGCGGGATGATAAAAAATAAATAAACAAATAAATAAATAAATATAATCACGTCTCATGAAATATACCTATAATACCATGCGCGTTCTTTTACAATGGCGTGAAATTATTTCGCCGTCATTACTTTTCATTTTTAACCAAATGTTTGCGCATCGCAAGCCGCTGTAACAGGGGAAGCCTCACGCGCTGCAGAATATACTGTAAAATACAAACTTTCTATTGAATGCATAATGTAAAAACGAAAACAGTATATTTACCTCAAATATATATTTATTAAATACGAAAGATATAGTAAAGCGTTCAATTGTAAAAATAATCATTTTAAATGTGGAAAAAATAAAACCAATATCTTTGTATGTATGAGAACAAAGTGAAAAGTATATTTAAATTGATAAAAATCTATAGGTACTGGTACTATAAAAATTAAATAGAAATTTGTTCGAATTGTTACTTATTTTATACCATAAAATATATTACCCACCTTTACTATGATAATATAATAGTAATTAACATATAATACATATTGTGTTAATCAAAAATTTTAATATACAACTATTATATAATAATTAGTGAAACTAAATTTTGAAATCTATTTTACCATTTTGGCTGGATGTGAACTGGACCAAGTGTACGCAAAACGGATAAGTCTAAGTTGTTTTACTGTTTCGATTTTGACATTTTCTAAAATCTAGTATTCTTTTCTATACTTTTATGTAAGCCTATTATTGTATCAAAACAGTATTGCTGTTATAAATTAAATCTTATCACATGTATACCTAATTATATGTAACTATGTGATTAGATGAAAAAGAAAAAAGGATATTTATTTTTGATTACGTCACAATTTACCAGCTATAAAATCGTAGCATTTAGTTACATATATGTATAATATATACATAGCAGGTTATATTTACGTCTGTAAATTGTATTTAGCGACAAAATATGATGTACTGTATACAATAGAGAGGGTATAAATAGCCTAAGAATAATATTATACTATTTTAGTAGTAACGATGGTAGAGCAATATTTTATGGAACAATAACAATTCTAAATTTGTTTCGTTGCACAACCGCAATGGAATAGACGGTGATAGTTATGCAGGTAACAACGGATAATTAAACATATTTTATATGTTGTGCGTTTATATAATATTATTATAATAATAGTTTTAAAATAATATAATAGGAGGAAAAATCACACGAAATACTGTTACGTCTATTGTAAATATATTATTGTAGTTTAATTAAATTACAAAAAAAAAAAAAAACAAATAAAAACGTAGGTATATATTATACAACCTAGAATAACTACCTACTTATACATGTATATATACAATTGGATTTTCGTCCTATAACAATAATTGTAAATTAATTGTTTTAAAAAGACACGGAAAAAAATTAACTCTAGGAAATAACGGAATAACGTATTAAATTATCATATAGCTATCGTTTTATTATAATCATTATTTTTTATTTATTTAATTTTTTTTTTTTTGTCTACAGCAATAACAATAGACGCTTCAATACTCGCGAACCGTGAATTCGAAACGTGCTGCAGTTATTAATTGCCGTGTGCGGGTAATGGGTATTGTTTCCTCCGCAAACCCGCACTTGAACATGAACGATTTCATATAAATTCAATTGTTTTTTAGTGCCAATGCGCGCGTGTGTGTGTGTGTATGTGTATTCATACACGATATACATATTATATCTATATTATATATAGACGTGTAAGTATAATAGTATAATACCTGTATCCGTAGTAATAAAAACAAAATAACGATGCGGTATCAAAAAATTAAATTATACTACAACAATGACGATGCACAATAATTTGGTTTCGTGTCGTCGTTGCGGGGTCGTAGAAAAAAATCAATTGGAATTTTTCGTAAACTGTGATTAGTATAATATTATTGACAATACATAATATAATTATGATTGTTGCGTTTCAATGTGCTGACTCCGTGTGGCATACAATAACAGATACTATAATATTATGGGATTGAAAGATCAATATAAAAAAAAACTCTACAGTTGTATTATTAATTGTGATCACCGCGAAATATTCAGAATCGAGTGATAAGGGGTGCCTTGTTGCAACTATAAAACCGTCGATACCAATCATGTAAATTCAAACGTACAAATAGGTAATATAAGTATACGATACATGATACATAGAACTCTAAATCTGTATATAATCTAGGGTTACTATGTCATATGTTTCATATATACACATGAAGTATAAAGATAGTTTATAAGATGACCCAAAAAACAGGCTTGCAAATATCTCTGTTGTTAGTACATTTATACATATACATTTACTATGGTAGTATTACAAGTGCGTTTATTATAAAATAACTTATATCAACTCTGGACGAAAATCCCAACACCCGACGCACACAAATATGTATTTGGAATTCGAGACGCGTTTTTAAAACACAAGCTACACTAGACAATCCGTCTTGTCCGACAACAACATTGTTTTTGAACGTTGACATTTCCTCTGCAGCTTTACATTAGTGTGCGTGTTGTATAATATTATACCAAATGATTTATCTGCACCATATAATAGCCCCGGACGCGTTTATGTGCGTATTTTGTCGCGACCGTTTCGCTCGACGACGATAACCGTGCGCACATGCATTTCGTCGTCGAGAATTATTATTAAGTATATATATATATATATAGTTTGCAGCTAATTTTAAGTCTACAATATCGGGCACGGCGGTGCAGAAAACTTTTTACATAATTAAAACGCGCTGTTTTGAAAGGTGCCGTCAAGTTGGCGACGATAATATTATTATCCACTCGTACCTAACGATAATGTATAACGCAGCGTCGTCGTGTCTCGAGAATAAGATTTCTGATTATATATTATATTTGTACCTAGATTATATAATGATGTATATAATACACTAACTAAATAACACGCAGCTATTATAGTGTACACTGCTTTGACGAAAACGCGACCATGATATTTATCATACTGTTAGAAGTATATGTATATATATATACGTATATGTGTGTGTTTAAGTACAAATGTGCACATCGGATATATATCAATCGTTTTTTTAAATTTCACACTAATGTCTCGTCGCGATTTTATTATGTACGCGCGTATTGCGTAGAGGTCGTAAGTGCGCTGTTGTATGTTTATAGTAACCGTAAAGTGGTAAATAACTACAGTGATATGTACACATAGTACACAGTAAGTTTATAATAGGTAGTAAGGTAGCTATATAGCAGTGGATTTTCCTATAAACGGGTAACTCTATATATTATTCAGATCAGTGCGTGGGGTGACGAGTGAAGCTCCGGGCTTGCAGAGAAAACGACTATCGATGGTTTGAAATTGAATTCAATGTTGCTACAAGTTCGAGCATATGTTCGCTATTTTGAGACTATTTTAATTCGACCTGTGTAGCTGTTATATACGTTGTATCACATTAAATTCGCGAAAAAATACAATAAATATATTTAATATATAATCGTAATAGTCGTGTGCGGGAATCTAAAATATATTTTCTATACAAATATATTATACATTATAATTTGTGTATAATAATGGAAATACATATAAATGCATATACCGTGAAAGATAGGGGAAACCGATAAACACATATTATATGGCCCACAGTGAAACAATTAAAAAAGCGCTAGAAATACTACGATGTTATGTTTGAAAAAAAGAAAACATTTCATAGAAATGTTATTTGTTCCTTTAAAATATAATGTGAATTTACAAAAATCGTGTGAAAGATGGCAAATTATTTGTACACATCAATTAAAATAAAAGTACTTGGTGTTATTAATATTATAGGTATTGTTATGTACAATATAGTTGTAGAAGTTATAATATTTAATGGGTAGCTGGTAGGCACTAGAATAAGGTACCAATACAGCATACACTAACTTCGTGAATCACGTTCAGAATTTCAAAAATGTATATTAAAAACAATAATTTTCATACAGTTACAATCGAGTTGCACCAGTTTAAAATAATGTTAAAACGTTTATATTTATCATAAAAATATTAAAAGTAGTGGTAATATTATATAATAAGACCACTAACGATTTTGATTCTTAATAACTCATAATTCATAAATCATAAGTTGGTATATGTATGTATAGATATGATATTTATTTGGGAAAGAGATAAAAGCACTGCAAAATCCTAATAAGTTATTAGGTATATGGACATATAACAATCAATTGAATTTCGATAAAAGGTTAATTATACATAATTAAATTCTCTGCACATAATTTTGTATATTATACTTCACGAATGTATAAAAAAATGCAAAAATTAATATATACACTCACGTGCGTATATGATACTATATAAAAATATAAAAATTTGTGTACGGGATACTCGTCGTAAATTCAAATATATACGACCGTTTCAATGGTTTTATAGTTTTTGTCCTTATTCACTGCTGTGTTTATACATCTACATGACCGTAGTATACACAATAACAACAATGAAATGTAGGAAAATACAAAAGAAGACTATAAAGATATGACAATTAATGGTGAAATATTTAAAATGAAGATTTGTGGGGCATATAACTACTGTTAAAATTATTATTCACTTTACAACACGCAATACAGTGCAGCCGCGGGTAAACACTAAATAGTACAGAGAATGTGCGTGCGCATTATTTATCGTTGAAATTATTATACGTGATTATACATATTATATACATATTTATATATATGTAGAATATTATGTACTGTCTTCCCTTGTCTTTTACTCTCTTCGCACTCTTTCTCTTACACGCGCAACCATATGTACAGAAATGGGCAAAACGATGATCGTCTTACAAGCATAGTTTTGTGTAATTGAACAAATTATGTGTCGTTCGTCTACGGCAAGGTGGCGTTAATGGCATATTGTGTTTAAATGCAAATTGGTTCGAAAAGAGGAAGTAAGTACACTCATAAATTTTAAATTAATCTAAACGTTTATAAACAATGGATTTAATATTAGGTGTGTGTGTGTGTGAGTGTTCATTTGCTCGCTGAAAACGAAATGTATATTATACTTATATAGAAATATAAAATACACGTATTGCGATACGCGGGAGAGGAAGGAAGGGTATAATAACAAAACCGGATTATTATTGTGTGAGTGTCTCAGCGAACGATTGTGTGTGTGTGTGTGTGTGTGTGTGTGTGTGTGTGTGTGTGTGAGTGTGTGAGTGTTGTATTATCTACAACTATAATATACTACACTACACAGAATACTACTATACTGAAGTAAATTTTCATATAAATTTGATTATTAAGTGCGCGCGCGCACGCACACACACACACACACTCACATGTACAAGAATACATTCCACGCGCGTTCTTTTAGGTATAATCGTACGCTTCCGGCGCGCGCAAGCGTTTTTAAGACTTTACCGGCCTGGTGAGTAAGATAATAGTATATTCGTTTCATATAATATTGCTTTGTTTGTTATATTAATGTGAAATGTATGTTTATAATACGAACGTGTGTGTGTATATGTGTGTGTGACCAACAGTCAGAACATGACACGTTAATTGTTACCGAAAATATTTGCATATCTTCCTCCGTATATTATAACGTTATATATTCCACCCTCGAGCGGTAGTCCAGCAGTCACTGTGCGCGCACCATCGTCGTTATTTATTTCGACAATTATTACACTCATACACACAAATGCACACACGCAAACATACAGTCACTCATAACAATAAGACTTGCTATAACAGTACAAGAGTTGTATACTCAGTAAATATATACACTTGTAAAATGTACAGGTATTGTATAAAATATAATTAAAAATTAAATACAGAAATGTTACACATAAAATCAATTTACATATCATATAAACATATTACATATATATACATACACGCATACATTGTTGATTTAGAATATATAATGCTGAACATATTATGAACAAATGAATTGTATACGCGCGCGCTCACGTTGTTAAATTTGTAAAACGGGTGTCGAAGAAAATACGTATGATCGCAGCCGTCATCATCACAAAGGAATCGAAACAACAATCGACTGCAGGAAACATATACCTGTATCTAATACTCACACACACCGTATCCTATGTACTAATCGACGTTAAACCAACAACGATTGTGGACATTTTTTTGCAACGCTTTATTCTTGAAATATTTTGATTTTTTGATTTTATCTATCCCGCACATGAAATATAATACCTTCACTATATATATATATTAATATTAGTATTAATTAAAAATATTAATATTAATATTAATATTTTTCAGTTCTTTGAAAATAATGGAATCAGCAATATACTCTGATGGAGGTGGACAATCATTTTTCATGACCCGGTGCTTCCGAAATCCTAAAAGCAACTACGAGCTTATAATATATTAATATGACATACGTTGCAGGTATATACGTACAACGTACATAAAATTTACGGCCTATACTGTCGACGAATAGCATGCGGTTAGCAAATAATAAAAGTGTCTGATAATATATAAAATAATCGCTGTTACGAAATGAACATTTTACGCGCGACATAATTAGAAATACCAGCAATTCATCGTCGTCAACAAACCACTACAATATTATCTGTAACTGCTGCAGTCATCAACTGCTTACTGCACTATCTATACTGTATATACCTATATATAAAAAACGGCGATCGCCGTGACGGACCAGTAAGCTCAGATTTTCGTGGTAAATTTCTACTTCATTTTTCTTTGTTTTTAGAACAAAAAAAAAAAAAAATTGAAAATTAAAAAATATACACAAAAAAATGTTTGCTAACTATATTAATTAAAATTTGTCACGGTTATTGGAAATCCGTATACTATTGTACCACGCAGCACCAAGCACAACAGTAAGGCATATTATTGTTATATTTCAGGTACAGGTATTGGTACAGTAGGTACTGGAGAAGGCACAACAGAGAGTGCACGCGGAAATACTTAATTATTATTACTACTGTTGTTATTATTATTATTGCTATTATTGTATATAGATAAAACTGATGCGGCAGCGGCGCATGGCGCGGCGGAGCGCGGCAACCGATCAGGCGAGCAGGAAAGGCAGAACTAATTTTTATGTAATATATAATATTACGACAAATTATTATAGTATTATCATCGTGTTATAGAAAAAAAAATATCGCGTTTAATTCCTATAGAGAAAAAATAATAATATTATAATTTACAGGTACAAAAACCTGTTGTGTATAAAATGTTGCGGTACAAACCGAATATTATAATAACAATAACAACAATTGCTGTTATGCCCACCATGACACAAGCCATACGTATTACTACAACAACGAGTAAAGAGAAAGTGCAATGTGTGCAGCAGCAGTGGTATTTATTTACTGCAATTCTCAAATCGTTGGCGCTTGCGCTTGTGTGCGAGTGTTGGTTACCCGAATAGTTCGCGCGAGAAATGCGTGCATACGTATGATGTGTATATATTACTCAAATAATTATAATAATTATACATGAAATCGGTTCACATAAAAGGGGCGTTGTTAACAAATCGCACACGATGATTGCTTTCGTGATCAACGTTAATAACGACGAATATTTGGTAGATACTTGGTATTACTTATTTATTAAGTTCGTTTTTTTCTTGTATATATATATATATATATATATATATATATATATATATATATATGTATGTATATATGTATGTGATTTGACACGTCAAGTTGAGTCATTAACTTTACTCGGCGGCTGGCAATGACGTACAAGTTTTAAGTGTAATAACTCAAACCCGCGCATAAAAAGTATTATAAACAATATATACGAGTATTATTTTATGATATCCAACACAAGGTTTTTGAATGACTTTATAAGACAAAATGACTTACATTTTAAATTTGATTTTTTGCTGTTTAACATATTAGAAGAACTTTCCTAGATAAATATCTTTATTCATGTTTCAGTAACGGATGAAATTATGTATATATAATTAGTTTGAATTTAATAATTTATGAAACGTTCAAATTTAATTAAATTTACAGTTTTAATGACAATTTTTTTTATATGGAAATAGCATTTTTACAATGTGTCTTAAGTAACTTTAAAAAAAATTAAGTAACTTTAAAGGCTTGACCAAAAAAAATATCCGATTTACATAATATTTTATTATAAAGGTATACCTATAATTAAGATTAATCAACAAAACCCACGAGTTTTTTGTTGCAGCATGATTTATTTCTGTCTGAAGAACACCGCGACTACCGAGATATTTACATTTTTCGAGTACATAAAATATGGTAAAATGAACCATAGTCTACTTCAGCAGTATATATATATATCGTATACTTGTATTTTGTGTGAATGATATAAATAAATATATGTATATAGATGGTTGCGCGAAATCGTTGATTTTCAATTGTTTGTTTTCCCATTGCGTATATATTGTTTAGGGATTTAAAATTATAATTTTATTTGTATCGTTATGTATAAAGGTTTTTTTTATATAATATATTTTAGCTGATTAAATTAAAAAATAGCCATGAACCGTATATTTATATGGAAATACACGCATTATTGGATTATTGATGAAACATTATAAACATGATTCAAATGTCTATAAACCACGCATCAACTATAGAGAGAAAAAAACACGATTATTACAATATTCTGATGAGAATCATTTGATTTGAACGGACCTTACAGCGTTTACGAACCTCGTCTTCACAAATATAACAGACTAAATATAATATAGGCACGGTTTTAACTATCTATTGCGCGAAAGGAATCGGCCGGCATGCATCTTCTAAATCAACACGTTATAAAAATAACGACACACCATTTTAAAATACTGCAGTATATATATATGTATATTGTATACTGCAGTAATTTATACTTATATATATATATATATATATATATATAAGGCGTGTGGGTATTAAAAAAAATTAAAATTATTTTATTTTAGAAACAACTTTTATGTAGGCACACTTTTACGTGTAAATGTATAAACACACACACACGAGTATAGTTATAATTTAAAATACGCATGGTTTTATATTTAAATAAACGTATTTATTTAATAATATGTAATTGCATATTCACTTACGATTATAAAAGTTATATATACGTAATAAAATAATAATAATATGAAGAAACGTCATTGTGGTTGTGTGCAAATCATGTTTCTATCATGTATTATGACGTCGTATACGTTATCGAAGAGTAAAAATGTCGAATACTAAGAAATAAAGCTAAAGAATAAGGTTGTAGAATAAGGCTCGTTATATTGTGTGATAGTCCGAAAGCGATGCGTGCAGCACCGACAGTGTTAGTCTCGACCATCGAGGCCTGCTGCAAGCAATATTTGTACTAATATATAATAATAGGTAATCTGTGTATTTTGTTCATATAGATGAAGTGCACACGCAATCGGTTTATGATTATCAACTGTGTATGGTTTTGAACCGAACAAGACAATAAGTGTACATGCACGATGCGATAATAAAATAAATAAAAAAGATTATATAAATGTCGTTTTTTAAACGAAAACTCTTGTTTTAATTTTTATTACCGTAATAATAATATTATAAACATAAAATATATACCCAATTCAATCATAATGTTGGGTATTCGTGTGTATACATTTTTATGCACTATATATATAATATTATACGAGTATATATATATATATATATATATATATATATAAAGTTGAATATAATACGTGCACGTTTATGGGTACATTTTATGTGCTCCTCGACTTCTATAAGTTATCATACACAAGTAGGATATTTGGGTGAGGAGGGAGGAGCACGGAATTAAGAGTTTATAATATTAAAGTTTGATAGGTTTTCATGTGTAATCGTTTTTTTTGAGAACTCCAAGTAGACAAAAACAATTATGTCTTCAACAGCAGCGTACTCAAAATCGAACTAAATTTATGTAATATATTTGAAAACAAACAGATAATATGGATAGAGAGTAAAAATCGGTGATTGATATATATATTTTATATATATATAATATAAACGTGTATAGTGACAAAAGTGAGTGGGGAAAAATTCGTATATGGGAACAAAACTATGTGTAAGTACAAATAATAATAATCGTAATGTTTTTAACCGAGTTGTATTAGACTAACGATGAGCTTTCTTCGGGGGTCATTGGAACGGGGCACGCGATCGGACGAGTACAGGCAGGTATATATACATAAAATTAATTAAGTCTCATCGGTTGCGTTATGTGTGTGTGTTTGTGTGTGTAAATAAACATACAAAGGTATATAACACCGTGGTGGCATTGCAAGAAACACGAACATTTATTTGTTCCTACGTCTGTATATATATACACATATATATATTATAGGTACCTTATTATATATAAAAGCGCGCGGGCCACGAATTTCTCTTCGTCAAATGAATAAATAGTGATTAACTTTTTCACCACGAGGGAAGCGTTAGGGAGTGTATAAATGTATATACATACGTAATATAGCGTTATACCTATACAACGAGTGCAGCGCAGTGGCTTTTTATTAGCTTTTCCGAGTGTAGAAATGGGATATGTTATTATTGAAACACAGCACCGCGTGCCAGGCGCGAGTAAATCACACGTTCGTAAATATAAATTCGTACCAATGTATATATATATAAGTATATGTATATGTATACCTGTGCGCAGTAGGGTGGTGCCGCCGTCACCGAGTGAAAAATGTGTAACAGTATTATAACTCTCATTATAACCACCGCCACCTACACCACTAGCACCACAAAACATGGTATTGTGATATACTTATATTATACCTATATACACTGTACAAGTACACAATATTATCGACGTACTTATATATGTATATATCCACCTATATATGAGTATGTATAAAAGTATATTACTCGATTTATTGTACTGCGTGCGCGCGTTTATTTATACCTATACTTATTCGTTTTTGTACATAAAAACCCATATATACCTATATTGTATATATATATTATACACAGGTATATAGTATACGATATCATGTGCGGTAGTCGAGTCCGTAAAAATAAAACATCATTACTATAATATATTATTATTAGTGTTATTATTTTTTAATGATATTGGCGAATACCACGAGCGCATGACAGAAAGAGAAAAATAGAGAGAGAGAGCGGGACGAGGAAAGACTTGATGGTGGTGGCTGCCAATGGAGAGAGAATGAAGAGGTATATAATATGGTAGGCGCTTATATACGTATATATATGTACACCGCGTATTACGGTGGTTGAGTACCGCGGGGTCTCCGAAGCGGCGGAGGCAATAACGAGTTTCATTAAATATTTCATTTTCGACGCATTAGTTGTATTCTCTACAACGCGGAATAAAAACGATTCGGGTGAATATGCACGGCGAGAGACCACAAGGGGCCGGCGTTATCAAAGAGCATACAGTAATTTTAAGGGTGGCAAAGTTTCAATACGATATAAAGTCAAACCGTTTCGATGTATACATTATATATTGCGGTCGAGTTAATATTCATACTATATATCCTACGTATAATTCGTCTTCTGTTGTATATCTGCGCACATACGTCACCGTTACTGCAAACAATGCGTATAAGTGTCCACGTGGTAAATATTAATTAAGATTAAATTTGTAAATCAATATGTTATATTATTATATTTCTAACGATACACGCTGCAAAAACTAACTACTTCGACTATCGGTTCAACTGCGAGTGGTTAAATTTTCAGCTCCCTCTATAGGACTGACGGATAAGAAAGTCAATTTAATAAGCATTTAAAGTATCGGAAGTAGTCATCGTATCGCATATACAAATATATTGGATGAATAATATTGGCAACTATTGCAGTTTTTACAAAGTCCAAAAAGAAAAAGCACACGTTTTGTTTATGATAACGGGTACATGGACAGCTAAATGAAAAGCCTTTTTATTATATATTTGGATCAGAACCTTGGACACGCGTAGATAGATATTTTGGTTACGTGTGCACTTCATCTGCGGACGAAAATTGCCCCTTAGTCTAGAGAATGGAGTTGTATATAATTGGGTTGGCGATTTGGCGTGGACATGTGAGAGTATGCAGGTATACTACGTGATGTACAATTTTGCTTACACGTATGTGAATACATAAAATTTCGGCAAATTATAAAGTTGTAAACGATGTATTATATTTAATATTTAGGTATACAAGTACTTCAGTGGTATAATGTCCAAACAGTTTTCGTAAATGACAAACCATCGTGAATCGTGATATAACATATGCATTATTACCATTTGATTTTCTATTTTAAAAATTAACAAAAACTATAAATATATCATGCCATTGTGGCGTAAGACGAAATATTTATGCATCGTTAAACGGAAAAGTTCTATATATTTGCAAATATAGGGTACACGTGTATATCATTGCGATGAAGCACAGATAAAACAACATTCATGTGATGGTAATTGATTTGCTTTTCAAACACATAAAAAAAACGAAACCCATAAAGTCATAACAATAGATACAGCGATCTACTGCACGGATTGTAACGAATATTATTATAAGCGATAATACCAATTAAAGAGAACAAAATTTAATAAATCAACAAAATTACATCACATGACAAAAAATGGTTACCTATTATATTAGCAGTCACGTGTAAATCGTATAGCTTTGTGTTTTCCAATAAACAGAGAATGTATACTGTAAAAGTGTAAAGTATCATAGATACCATTGACTTTTTCACAGTACCTACCCAAACCATGTCCACACGTAAATCGATTTTTGTATATATAGGTATATATATGATTCGATTGAAAGATAGAGCTGGGACCTATATTTAGTAAGGATTAGACGTTTAATAATAACCAGGGCTCATAAATTAAATAGCTCTACAAACAGTTGTTATAAGAGCAATAATATGCTCTTAGAAATATTCATATGATTTCTTAAACATGCACTAAAAATATGCGAAAAACATATGATATAGTAAATAAAAAAAATGTTTAAAATTTTTTTAATTAAAAAAAAATGAATAGTTGGAAATTTTTATTTTATTGTGAACGACTCATGTTAGTATAATTTGTTTTGTGGTTATTCAATTAGAAAAATAATAATAATCATAAAAATTACAAATTATTATCAATCCTATTTTTTTATTTTTTTTTTTATATATAATATTTAATTATTTTTATTATAAATATGAATAATTAATATTTCTATGATTACTTGTTATTATTAAGAAAATGTTTTTTAGGCTATGGTTCTGAAAAAAACTCTAATAAACATCTCTTGGGTCCCTCAAAAAAAAAAAAAAAAAATATGCAAATGCTAGAAGCTATTATTAGCTCTGATAATTACATATAATATAACATGAACGAGCAAAAAAAGGTGTAAAGAGGGCTAATTTAATTTAAGATTATTAGTCCGGTAATTACACGTGTACGTGGCTGAGTTTTAAGTACAAAGTCATGGCATATCATTATCAATATTTATTGAACTAGGTAGATGAAGTGTGCGTTCAGAAGAAATTTTATCGTCACTGATAATGCAATACGATTTTTTTCCCTACATGCGGATGCGTATATTATAGATCATTATATTCTGTTTGTATTATTTATGACGGGCGCATGAGTTTGATGGAAGAAAAAAGAACGGGAGGCGATTAAATTGGCATTAAAATTTAATATTCAGTTCGTATACGACGATACGACAACTGGAGCGGGTCGGAAAGAAAATACGCTCGCAGTGTAATACATTATAATATTATCTCAAGCGACCTGCACCGTCGTTCTCCTCCTCCTCATCGGCAAAGGCATCGACGATGGCGCGTCTCTTATATACTCGTCGATAAACGTCATTTTACATCATCAGCGTTACACGACGGGCAAAAACGGTTTCGTGAAATCGTCGTCTCCCCTGTTTTCACTCGGTCCCCTCTCACTGCCTCTCGCGTCGAATATATATTCATATAATTTTCGAGTCCATTAAGCAAAACGAGGCTCATGCAAATTCGACGCCACCCCCACCCCCTCTGTCTTCTTACGTCCCTAATCCGTTTGTGCAGTGTATATATAACACCCTTTGCGCGCGCGCAAGTAGTTTATTGTGTACGCACGTCTTATATAATATGTAATATAAATATACATAAACGTACGCATATATATATTATACTTCACACGCAGCTGCACCGATGTAATATGTATATATATTATAATATATTGTACAAAAAGGTAAGTGTCGTTGCTACGCTGCGGAGAAGGTTCGAGTTAAAATAATAGTATAATACAAATGTTATAATCAGCGGCTATATTTTTGGTCACTAGAATATACTATTATATGCGACACACGCTTTGTGCACCGTATTATACGAAACGAATATTGCAGCCTATTACCTGTATATTGCAAATATTTTTCTCTGGCTTCGTTCCATTATAATAACAACAATTAATTTTTATAAGTTATCGAACAATAGTTATTTTTAATAAACAAAAGTAAACGACTGTGCGCTAAATTATGTTGCACTACATCGCCGAGTATCATAATAAAGAATAGATATTAAAGCGATTGGTTTCTAAATTTAACAGTGCATACTAGATTGCCATGTATTTATCGTACGTCTTCACGCACGCGCATTAGATTTGATAATAACTGTTTCTATGTACGTTATACGAAAAAATTCAAATATCATATATCGATTTTCAAAAAAGTGTGCTGTGTAAAGAGCCAGGGAAAATAGCAAATGATAGAAATATAGAATATATTGTTTACACCAGAGTGCCGGACAACAACTATACGCAAGAGATCCTGTACCTAGGTACTGTTTGAACCACCAGAAGCACTCAAGGTGATTTAATATAAACTATAAAAAAATTAAAAACAATAAGAACATCTTCACAAGCTATATACATATATAGGCACCAAAAAAATAATCTCAATTTCTCCAGAACTTGGTGGGCTAAAAACAATTATAAGCTATACGGAAAAAAAATAGCCGAAGTCACCTGCTGCACAAGGTGATTATCGGGTCACGATGTTTTAATAATAAATTCGCACAGGGCGTAAATATAATCCTGGACAAGCTGAATGTACGCGAGAGAAGAGCAGACGTGTCCACACATTATTTTATTATAATAATATTATACGTTTGGGAAAAAGTACGCACACGCGCTGCACACAGCACAAACGAGGTCGTGGGGCACACTGCACTTGCACATTCACACTGCACGCTCGTACACCGACGACACGCGTTTACCGACATGGCTACAGATAATATTATATTGTGTGTGATTTTCTCGCTATTATTATATAATAATAGACACGTCGTGTGGGTATGTATACGGTATAATATATAATATACATACACGCGTTTATAATAAGATGCGCACACGTATTGTCATTGTAACACGTGCACTGTCGCATAAATATGTGTGTGTGTGTGTGTGTGTTAGAATGCATAATATAATATAGTCGAGCGAATTTTATGAATTTTATTCAATTCCGCCATAAGACATGTATAATAATATTATGTTGAGTTTGCGGGTGCCTGTTGTTGCGCGAACAACATAACACCTTCGCCGCGAGAAGGAGCAATGAGAATATTATGATAATATCACGGGGATATAATATTATGTATACTACTAGAGTATTCTTGAGCTCATGGTGCGGCATGTAGGTACCAACGTTACGTTCGATGTTGGCACTATACCTACAGTCTTATTGTTATTACTATTATTATTATTATTATTATTATAATGCGTACTGTCATTGTTCTCGTAAAATAAAACATGTGTATTACTCGTTAATCAATGTGTATGTGTGTGTGAGTGTGTTTTTTCATACAAAAGCAATTTTATATCGATCCCTACCTAACTACAAACCTATACATATATACATATGGTTATATTGTATATACCGCGCGCTATGTGTATGCGATAAATTATTGAGAAGTTACGTAGAAATAAAACAAATAAATACCGACGATGGCAATGGGGAGCCAGTTTTTTTTTTCATTTCATTTTCTATTTCAATTACACATAATTGGATTGGAAGACGGAATTGTAAGCACACATAAATACACGGGTAACTATATATATTATTATTAATACATCTATTATATATGTTATTATCACATAGGTAAACAGAAGTATAATACCTACACCTATTTGATAAATTAATTTAATTAATTATAATGTGCGTCGAACGAACTTATATGCACGTACATATAGGTATTAAATACATAATATAAATATATAAATGATATATACATGAACGCGATTCGATGCAATTGAAATTTGTAACGTTTTACGTAGCTCTTTATAATATTACGCACGTAATTGTATAACGATTATTATAATATTATAGTATTATAGCTACCAAAACTTACCGTATGAAATTAATACCGTATAAAACGATAACATAGACGTAGCAAAAGTGTATATAGAATATAGATAGTATATATTTATATTTCTGGAAAAGTAAAAGCGTATTGTTCAAAGAATGCTATATTGTTTTCCGTTCGAATGTATATTTTACACTTTGACAATATTATATTATCATACTGTTATATTATATTATAATGTTATGCAATGAAATCCGATTTTTTCCCATCCTATTTTAATGCTTAGGTATTAACGGCCGGGATGATTCGAATCCGATTTCTATTCGAATGCCATAATCGCAATAATATAAATATAATATAAACAAATAAGGCCGATAAGCCTATATCATTACTATAAATAATGGGATAATTTGTAGATTTTTTTTTTGCTCAACAGAAATGTATGTAGATCTATGGCATTTTCATAAATCCGGGAGGTATCATGATTGCTTTCAACAGTATCGATAATAATATTATATAATATAACAGAGAACTATAGTATATTAAATATAATAAAATGAGTAACTCTAGATAACAATTTAACGTTATTATATGGTCAATACACACTCGAAAACGATATTAATAACGCATTAATAATAAATGTTTAAGTGCATATGGTCATTATAATATAACAGAGGCACGAAAATCTTATTATAAATATAAATATTGATCGTGTCAAAAAAATGCATATACTATTATCTATATAGTGTATTGTTTTATAAACAACTAAATACGTACGTAGAATTATAATTTGTAAATTATTGCTTTAATATGTAAAAAGAAAATGTACAAACATATGTCATGAATAATAATAATTGGGTACTAATATATGGTACTTAATATCGGTTAGATTAATTGTGCATTATAAGTTAATTTTGCACCGTATAGAATCTAGATTAGGTTAGGTTTAAGACATCGTTAATATATCCTTAATTATACACGTCGTTCCCACGATAGCCATGCCATCGTTTATAATATATTATACTACTATATCGTGTCGTACACAGATATATAGTAAATATATGTATAAAATATATTTGTACGGCTTTGTCGCGGGAAAATTATACGACGGCGGGGCAAGAAGATGGCGAGGGTGGATGTAAAGAGTGTCGGAGAAGGAAAATATAATTTAAATAAAAATAATAATAATAGTAATAATAATCATAATATTTATAATAATAAAAATAATAAAAATGGTAATAATAATAATAATTATAATAATAATAATGATGTAACAATAATATATAGATAACAAAAGTACCAAACACATATAAAATGTTCAGTCGTATACACGCCTACAGTATATCCTTAACGTGCGTCTTCCAATATGTACAGAGGGATATAAACGACCTAATGATGAACGTGAATCGGGATTTATTGGCGTAAATATATTATACATATCGTTTTCGTCGTATTCCACGTATAACCCTGGACGTTGATACGCGTATATAGGACGATCTTGGACCTGAAGACCGAAGATCAACCTATATACATAATATCGCTAGAGCACAGACAGACCCCCGGCCCAAATGCCCGCCGCGGGAGTAATCGATTCCCGTCGTCGCCGACTGCGGATCCGTGCGTGACCACAGACGTTTTTCCGTCATCTACCCGTTGTTAAACAAACCGTACGCGATGCGCGGTAGGCCGAATTGATAGCAATAATTATTGTAGTAGTAGTGGTAGTATTATAGTAGTAGTAGTAGTAGTAGTAGTAGTAGTAGTAGTAGTAGTAGTAGTAGTTGTAGTAGTAGTAGTAGTAGAAGTAGTAGTAGTACCACTAAAGACTAGTATCAACGTATTATAACAAGTATATAGGTGTATAAAGTAGCCGCGAGTATATCAAGAGTATATATATATGTATGGTAAAGATAAGTTGTATAGTAGATAGTATGTCCTACGGCGGCTAGAGTTATTAAAATAAGTAAAAAAACCAAATTTTTTTTCCACCTTTTCCTTTTTCCGGTTTGTACGCGTTTTAATTCCAATAAGCGGCCGAAAATAGGATAAAAAAAAACTCCCACGATTCTTTTATGAATGAAACGACTCGCGCTATACAGGGAATACACAGACACACACATAGACACACACATATACCTATATATTATAATATACAATATACATACATATGTACGAAGATTTACCTATAGTTATTATAATATACATTATTGGGAATAAAAAAAAAATTAAACGTAAGTATATATAAATGTATAAATTCTACCTATACACACCGCGGAGGGGAATGTGAATCGGTTTTCCAGAGAGCTGTTACTCGGTTTCACGTCGCGTAATACACACGCGCGTTGTACATAATAGTGCTGGTGGCGTCGACGTTTCATGAATGAAAACCGTCAAGTCATCACGCTAAACATTTATACACTAACATACACACGTACAATTATATATATATATATATATATACATTATAAAAATATGTATACGTATATCTATATCTTTTTTATTATTATTATTATTATTATTCTATTGTTGTGCATTCGATCTTAAGCGAAAAAAAATTTTGTCGTTTATTTTGTTTTACGGAAACACCGGAAACGTGGAAAATTATCCTGCTCGAAATAAAATTTACACCTACACACACACACACACACACACGACTAAAAACAGATTATTAATATAATACGCTATTGACAGCATCGGTTCGTCCCGATTATATGAACACATTTTGTATTACAAAAAAGAAATTGCGGTGTCTATAGATGTGCAAAACTGTGTTAAAATATTATAATACACAAGCAATTACATATAATATATAGCATATATATACGTATATACACATGCACACTCGGTGCAGCGCTCACAACCAGGAGGCATGTGAAAACAAAAACAATGTCGCTAAAGGATCGAATTTTACATGTATTATTTTATAATAATATAAAACTGGTATTAAAATTTAAAAAATATCGCGGTGGGAATTCTTCTGACGCTACTATTTATAATATGCGTATACTATTGTTGTCTCCGGTCGTCGCCAAAATTGATTGATTTATGAATATTATTATAATTCCACAAATTCCCCGGGTCTGCTCTCACTGGACATGTAAATTTATGTCACTGTGCGGAGTCCCCATCCGTAACAATCGAATCGATTTTTTTCCCTTTGTAGGTACACATATTATATACGCAATCATTATAATACTATTATACAATTTTATCAGTTCGGTCGGTTTGTTTAGTTATATATGTGTATATATATTTATTATATACATGCGCATATATGTACGTATGCATGATTGTATATGTATGTATGTATGTATAAAAGTATATCTCGGGGCACTGCAGTGTGTATATATATTAGTATATTTAGTATATATTATAATATAATAATATAATACGTATCGACTATTATATACCAATATATTATATATACATACATACACTATAAACCCGAAACACGACCATGCAAAACAAAAACTGGGATAAATCGGCAGCCAATTAACTATATAGCTATTATGTATTGAAGCTACCTATATATATATATATATATATTGTATGTATTATTTCGATCGTAGCCGCGTATATATATATATCGATAAACTATACTATTAAGGTACAACGACAAAAAAAAGGAGAAACCAAAAACAGCAGTGTGTATGTGCGAGTTGGTAAAGAAACGAAGACATATTATAAACGTTAGGATATATGACATGTAGCAGAATCATATAATATATATATATATATAATACACACACACACGCATACATATAATACAACGTCAGTGTATATATATATATATATATATATATGGTTTGTAATAAAGACCGATGGCTATCCCTCTCGTGTACAGAACCCCGGTAACCTATATATATTTATATAAATATATATATCTATAATATATGGATATGTGTGCGTATACGTGTATACACACACACACACACACACATATATAGTGACCGGTCGCGCGCGTTATCCATAAAAGTCCGCAAAAAAACGAGCCCGGTGGGAAAACTTTCGTCCCCGTCAAATATATATATATATATATATTTTATGGAGTGAGGGAGAGAGAGATCTCAGCATCCAACGCTATAGCGCAAAAGCAGTAACAACCCTGTGGAGTTGTGGACTATATACTACTGCAAGCTTCATGTGCCGGAACACAGTGAAATCAGAATAATATACACGAGGTACACAAACACACACACACACACACACACACACACACACACACACACACACACACACACATACACATACACACACACACACACACACACACATACACAAACACACACGCATAGACTTTTACAAGTATGTGTTCACGCACAGGAGGTGAACGAAATAAAGTCATCGCCGCGGCGACGGAGGCACATGCCCCTGGGACGAATAACACAAATAGGACCTATACACACTATATGCTCTATACGCAGATGTAATAGTATAGTAACAACGGGGCAGTATAGTAGTTTTCATGGATTTACTCAACGGGTCCGCGTCGTAATTCTCGTCTTCTCTACACGGTATATGTACACGCGCATATCCACATAGTAAATGCATGTATATATACAATAAAAGAGAATACACACAACACACGCATATATATTTATACATACACGATTCGTGTGTTATGTTATGTTATGAGATTTGTATATATAGTGTGTTGTGGTCATGACGATTTTTATTATTATAACTCCAAACCTCTGGTTTATTATTATGTGTCATCACTATTGCGGAGAGAGTGTAAAGAACGCACATAAAACAAAAACTGAAAACGGTTTTTCACATGTATTCACACCACGTATAATAAAACATATATATTATATTATGCTCGGGACGAAAATGTGTATTTTATATTTGAAACAATTTCCTATTATAATATTCTAGTTCCGAGTGTTTGAAAAAAGAAAAATCAACGAACATCTGAGTGCAATATAATGTATATAACAGTCCTATAATCACGTCGTTTGTGTAGTGTGACTTGCATGGGTATGCAAATTAAGTACGAAAAAATTTTAATAATTCTAGAATTTCATAAAATGTTGATAGGATGAGCTTTATTAGGTTTAAACTCAATTTCAAGCAATTGATATTTCAAGCAGTTTTAATTAGATTTTCGGTAAAATTACTTCATTTACTAAAATGTGCAGGACAATCACGGCACGATTTTTGTCGACATAATTTTATCGTTTTCCATTTTAAATTAATCGAAATGCAATAAAAATAACCACATATATTACCTATATACTCGTTTATACTAAAATGTAAAACAAAAACTTTTGTTTCAACCGCCGATTTTCAGACAGAATAACAATTCCATTATATTATTTATATGTAGGTATGCACGAATAAATATATACAGTTAGATTTATTTAGAAGTTTTGAATCATCTGAGAATAATAAATTTGTAAGGGTCAGTGAATTAATTGAGAAAATTAGTATACACAAGATTAATAAGTTTAAATTATTAAAACTAATTAATGAACTGCAAGATTATAGAAATTAATTCAATGACTAGAATATACCTATATTTTTTTGGGTGTACTTTTATACAGTATATAGGTAAATACATATATTTTTTATTTATTAATTAAGAAACAAAAAGACTGTACGGAGTTTTAATATTATATTATAACACGTTTGTGGAAATTATAAAATGTCATCTAATATCACTATACGGCGTGTAAAAAAAAAATTTGACCATACCCGGATTAAATTTTAAATTAATTTATTATAATATTGAGATAACAAAAAAAATTTCATAAGTATTTTTTCAGGTGTCTTTTTGTACTGATATAACTATTATTCTATTACTTATCCTTCGACGCGTATCAACCGAAAATATATTTATTTGAAACTTTAAAATTTGCGAGAAAAGTCTTAGGTTCCATAGCAATAATTCATAAAATTCGCTTATCTGAATATAAGCGAATATCTAATTAGCGAACACCGATATTTAATCATACTATATACGCCTACATCATATATTTAATCGTACCGTTTTAATCAGATTATCTAAATATACGTAATCAGCTGCAATCAAATATTTGAATTGAAAAATATAGTAGGTACACAGTACACGCAAATAATATTATATATGACCACACACATACACACATGAATATAACATGTTTTATAAGGGAAAAATGATCGCCATATAATTGTAAATTTCACTCGATCGTATTCCGACGACGCGCGGGACGCAATACACGGCGATGTGTTCTATTATATATTATCGAAGTCCGCAAAAGCAGTGTATACCTACGCGACGAGAATGTGCAAGAGCTGCAGCGTTTCCACGCGGTTTGACTGGCTTCAAAAGAGAAGCTCGACTCGATTAGGTACTCGATTACGCTTATATATATTTTTCGGCCTCCATCAGGCGAGTTTTAAACTTATATAGTGAGGCCTAGTAATCTTTACTGATATTAAAATAAATAACAAACTTGCGCGTACCTAACCGAAGTCCATGAAATATATCGAACAATATATAAGTATAATGATTTCCCTAATTATTTTTTTATGTCTATAACAGCTATAGGTACTCACCGTCGTCGAACCGACGAGTGGACGTGGATACGTGATGTCCGTTGACGACGACGACCGTGCCCGGTTCTCCGTGCAGCGAGATGCCGTCGGCACCCTCGTCCTCATCCTCGAGGACCTTGACCGGTCTGGACTGCTTTCTGCGGGACATGCGGACTGCGGTGACGGAGCTGCAGCTCTTGCTCGACGACGTGTACGTACGTTCCGCAGCTCTTTTCGGGCCTTTTCCCGCGGCCTTTCAACGGCGGCAATGCGCGCGATGCAGCAGCGGTGCAGCCGCTGATACGACCACTGCAGCGATTTTACCGTCAGAGATGACGACGACGACGGCGTTGACAATGGTGCGTAGCGTCTGCAGCGGTACTACGAGTCGCCGGATCCGACGGCGGCATCGGACTGGTCGCCGGTGCACCGGAAACCCATTTCGTCGAGAAACGGCCGCGGCACCTGCAGCACTGCCAGCGCCGGGGTGTGTTCTTGACGCGATGACGACGTGCGCGATACACGCCGTTGCTGCGTGGCCGTTGCCCGGCTTCGGTGGTTCGGTGTGAGAAAAAAAAAACCAAAAATAAAAAATAAAAAATTCGAAAAAAAAACCGTCTCAATTAAAACGTATTAATTTTTTTTCTTTAAATATTTATTTATCGTTTCGCGAGGAAAAAAAAAAGAAAACTGATAAAACGAAAAAAAATCAAAATAACATTAATGTATTTTTCAACGACGAATATTCTTACAACCGCCGCGGTGTATTGCAGTTATTATAATAAATATTGTTATACGCTATTGAACGATCAATTTACTTTCACACGACATTTTCCATATTAGAAAAAAAATAATAATACAATATTACATATCACAATAATTTCAGATGATGATAAAAAATATTATATATGTATGCATGATACAATAATTATCGTTATTGTTTTTACATCGTCCGATTGTGTGCGGTGTGTGCGTGTAGGTATAGTAGATAGTTGCGTATAGTTACTGCAGCTGTACGGCGCGCGACGACGACGACGACGACGACGACGGCACGGCTACAACGACTCGGTGTCGGTAGCGGAGTAACGAGTGAGAGACGCGGTGCGGTTTGCCGGGACGCCGCGCGTATTCCTCGGTGTGCGTTTGCGCGAGTGTGCCCGAGTGGTGTTGCGCGCGCGCGCGTTCGTCTCACTACTGGCGACGGTGAGCGCTGGTGTGTGCGGGCGCGCGTGCGTGCGGGCGAGACGCGTGATCGGGCGGCGGGGTGCGAGCGGCGACGGTGGACGACGACGACGACGACGACAACGGCGGCGGTGGCGGCGGCAACAGCGACGACGGCGGATGGATCGCGGCCGACCGACCGGTAAGCACGCCTGTACTAGACTGACGGACGGACGGGTGGTCGGGGGACGGCGGTGGTGGACGTGCGCGCCTTTTCCTCGCCGCCAGGCGATGACGGCGGTCGGGTTAGCGGGGGACGTGGCTCACCGGTGGGCGTGTCGCGGCCCGTGTCCAATGAATGACGAATGCCGGTGCGACGACGACGACGCCGACGACGACGACGACGACAACGACGACGACGACCGTGACGACGACGACGGCAGCGACGGACGGAGGCGGCGGCGACCAAGAGAAAACCCACCGCCACCGTCGCGGAAAATGAAAGAAAATATTAATTTCCGGCTGCCGTCATAGTCGTTGCAGTTATTGCCGTCCCGTCTCCGCGCGATTTTACACTATACTCTATATTATTATATTATATAGTCTCCGCAAGCGCGTTTCTCCGTCACACGACGAATCAATTGCAATAATATCGTGATAAATGTCACGCGTTATTTTAGATATTATAATATTATGATTATTATTATTATTATTATTATTATTATTATTATTATTATTATTATTATTATTATTATTATTATTATTTTTACTATATTATATATGCACGTTTCAACGATAACAAAGTTAATCAAACTATAGGAAAAATATAAAATAATTTTAATTTTCTTTATAATATGTACACTATACTACATATTTACTATACTACTAATTTTTCATGGAATCTATTTTTATACCTACCGATTTGACTTTTATTTCGATAGTATCTATTTATTCTAAGAACGTCCAAAGTACAAGTGCCACATTTAACTGCAGTTAATGAAACGTGCAATATACCTATGGTTAATAACTAATAATTATTTTATAATACCTTATTAAAATATTAACTATATATACTTGAAAAATGGCAACGCGCGGGTATACAACAATAAGTAAAAATAGAACTGTATTTCTTTTTCATGCCGTGGCACACGAAAAAAAGTTAACTTGTTATATATAATATTATATTAAATAGCTGTACAAAAGTTCGCCTATATGATGTATTGCATAGTATTAAAATTCGATCGAAATTCAATAAAAGCAATAATAAATATAATAATATAAATTATAATACATACAAATTTATAACTATTACATTTTTTCATATAAAGTGCACTGCCAAAATCCCCCGTACCGGCCTATACTTATATATATACCACGCGTGAACACCACTGTTTGATAGTATATAATGGGTGTATATACAGCACCACACAAATAATTAGTTCATTTATCTAACACATACGTTTTTGTTAATTGTTGGTACCTATTCAGCTCTATTAAAGAACTATTGCACAAATCATTTCGTTCATAATTACATCATACATGTATAAAATAAATTTAATTTAAAGTATAATAATATATATATATATTATATTTTTAATAATTGCTGCAGTAGAGTATGAAGACTATAGTACCTATTACCTATGTATATAGGTTAGATAAACTATATACTTATACATAAAATTGTTTATTATTAGCATACCAGAGATGGTATTTTTTTTTACAAAAAACTATACGATATAATATATATAATATATTATTATTATTTCAATTAAAACTGTAGGTACCTATTTGATTTATTATTATAAAATAGAACATTTAATTCATAAAGAGCATATATATTATATACACTTACCTGTAAGGCATACTATTTTAATTTGCCAAAAATAACATTACCCATATTTCTATACAATTAACAAATTTTTTTACCATATGATGATTAAAATAAATAAATGCATCAACTCAGTTACATCAATAAAAAAAATTAAAGTATACCTACATATATATAAATATATAATTCCAATTAAAAATATATATTATATGTACAGGATTATATATAAACGATAGATGATAATATGTATAGCATTTTAATACCTAATAATAATAATAATAATAAAAATATATATACTTTTATTATTTAAAAAAACAATTATTTTATATCGGTGTATATATTATATATACATATACATATATATATATAAGGTACACGAAGGTATTATGATGATATATAAAATAATGAAAGACTTACTGAAGAAGTTTTCGCAGTCCATTGCGTATTCGATGCGCATATTATATACAGCTACATTAAACTAAGCCGAGGGACACACGGAAAAAGTTTTTGGTTCTTGGCGAAACGGTTTTCAATATAATAGCTATTTTAATATCAGTAGTTGAAATTAGGTACTTCGTATTTCTCTACTGAACAATAAATACAAATAACTATTCCCGGTAAAACGTACAGAACGCGCATTTAATATTATTATCATATATAAAATGAATGCACATGTAAACATTTTTTCGTCACGCGCATGTATTGAATGTTTTTTTTAATTTTCGATGCTACAAACATAGAAGCGGCGGAATAAGTGACTCTTGTCTGTTTTTAGTCCGCAGCGCGGGAAAAACAACTTTTCGATTCCGAAGAAAGAAAGACTATATATATACTTATTCCGCAAGCAGCAACGTTTGGCAAAAAAAAAAAAACAAATAATAACAATATCCAAAGAGGATATATAAATATATGTACCTTATGCGATGTAGTGGATGACTTTACCGCCAGCCACACGTCGTACTTCTCTTTGCAGAACGTTATTAATTTTCATCGATCGTACTATACACTAATATTTTACACCACTGCCGCTCATTATAATGACGATAATAGGCGTGACAAAAAATAGCATACGAGTGGATCGTGATGCACAGGAACAAGGCAATTTGGCAATTTCAGTTTAGCGTTAAAGCGTTTCGCATTTTTACCCATATGGATCGCAGTGCCATGGCCAGGGGGTAGGCATTGGGGGCACGTAACCCCCTCCCCACCCAAAACAGGGTGAACTAATTCCCTGGATACATTATTAAATTGCCCAAAATATATTTCTTCCAAATATATATATACACATAATTATTAAAAATATTTTCAATATTGCTTGCAGTTATGTTAACTGCAGCTTTAGTTGAAATAAGTTTTTCTATACTTTTAAACCCATTATAATTGCTAACATAAATGCTAACAAACTTGTACAGTCATAGAAAAAAGTACATATTGTATTATGTTTACTGTTTATATATCAATAGTACCTGATGGGTAATAAGTAGGTATTTTAGCATTGCAAAGACTAAAGATACAAAAATGCCTCCCCCCCCCCGAAAAAAATTCTGGCTAAGGCACTGGTGGATCGTGCCCGTCACACACATTTCCCTTGATCCAAATTATTCACTTGTTACCCTTTATTGCCATACAATTTTTCTATTTTTTTCCATTATGATGCGTATATATTCGATCTGCAGCATGCACTCACATAATATTATATAGACTATGGGCACACGGAAGAAGTCTGGTTTTTGGCGAACAATAATAACCGTAACGATTTCTTGCACTATTTAGCTGTATTACATTTAATAATACGTCAATTGATATTATATATATAGGTAGATTTAGTATTTAATTTATATAAGTATAAAATTATTTTTAGCAATGGTATACAATATCACCTGCACCGCGATTACGATTAAAACAAATGTCCGATAAAACATTTTAATTATTATTAATTATATAAGCACATATAATAATTTTCTACTGCAAATGATGACTTGCGCGTTGACGGGTGACGAGGGTATTATATTATAATAATGAAGATATAACTTTTATATGATGGTCATTATTGTCGTTGCTGTTAGAACATTATTTTATTGATAAGAAATACCTTCCTACATTGCTGTACACTGAAAAATATTTTCGTTTTTCCTTGAAATCAACTATTATTTCATATTACCCATGATTATGGTTAAAATGAGTCCTATAATTAAAAGTATCTAAAAATATACTTAACCTGTTATATTAAAATATAATGCATATTGTATATATATATATATATATATATATAATATACGTAAACGAAATAACGTTATTGAAATGTTTATGGTTCAATATTAACGCGATGTTATACACATCGTCACCTGCAAATGTAACATCAAAGAATTTAAATGAAATCTGTGTATGCCATACTATATTGCGACTTGGTCTTATTCTAAAACAGTGCAGTTTGATCGGGCCGCACTCACTCAATATGTTTTAACAATATATAATCTTCATGACAAATATAAATACGAGACCACCCGGACAATTATATTTATACATTATATATAGCATATACATTTATACTATATACCTATATATATATAGGTATATTATACATGATAATCCGTATTTTGGTATATATATATATATATATATATATATATATATATTCCTAATGTTCTTATATCATAAATATTCTATAGAGTAGGTGTGTACAAAGCATATAAGTTCACATACATAAATAACGTAATTACATTACTTCCATATGGAAGTAAATGCATTTATGTATATACACCACGATTTCTAATAACATAAATGATGTACATTCAAATCATATTTAATAGTCAAAATACAATAATATATATATTATATGTATATACGAGTATAAAAGACACATTTCATAAAAGTACCAATTTAAGTATTATATGTGTAATAATAAGCATATATAAATAATAATGACGAGGCGGATTAAAGTGGACAAAAAAAAAAAACAATTGCGACCGTTGTCCGATTCAATGTTTTTATGATACACTATATATATATATATATAAGGTAGGTTAAGGTAAGTTTTTACTGCATGTTGACGATAATGACGAGTTTATATAGTTGTTATCTTTTCAATGGATGACATTTTGTATTTTTGTAATTAGTGTAATATAATATGCTTATGCGTATACAAAAACGTTAGAGTATACTAAGTATATATATAATAGTCTTATCAGTATCGGTGCGTTGTATATGGGGTGAGATACCAAAATACCGTCGGTATTGAACGTGATAATACATTAATGTATTCGTTATGTCTGAAGATAGTACGAGGTCAACATATTATTCTGAATAACTACAAATTTACATATTTTGAAGATATGAATCAGATATAATTTATTTATCATGAGTATACATAATTATTATTTTGAATGTTATTCCTATAATCTATTGTATGATATAGCCTCTTTTCCAATTCTACTTATCAATTTATCACTATATACTTTATAAGTTTTATTATAATATTTATTTTAAATTTACATCAAACCAGATGCAATGGGTAATTTTCTTTATAGTTTAAACTAACCCGAATAACAAAATTCATTATACATATAGGTATACAAGATTTAGATATTAAATTAGGTAACTATTATGTAGATAAAAGTATGTATTTGAATTAATCATTCACACATAACTACAGCTATAGCAAGCCTGATCGAGCCATATTATTTCGGAACAAAACGTCCTTTCACGTCCTTAACTATACCTCCTTGGTACATATAATATATATACAATAATAATGTACGTAATTATACATACCGTTTTTAATCACGCTGTACATAGTATATGTTTTACTGTTTTAGATATATTACGTTATATTTATATACACCTGTAATATGTATATTATAATATGTACCTATAAACGAACGTAAAATTTACACGAGAATAATAAAAAAAAATGTAGAGCAATATCCAATTCGAAGGGGTTTGGCAATTTCGAGTGTATAAACCTATAGATTTATTGTGTGTATACTACCAATATATATAGTAAATTTTGGTGGTTTATGTACAATGCAATTAATTAACCAGACAATTTTATTCGTCTGAAGGTTTTTTTTTATTTTTTTTTCATTGAAATACTAAACTATTCCAAGTGTTAGTATATTCGATCGTATATATATATATTCAGGAATATATTATGAACTATTGAAAAAGTTGTCTAATTTATATAATTATACCAATTTATTATATATTATATTATATAGCCATTATACCTAAGCGTATAAGAGTCCCTCCTTTTCACAACTTACACTACATACGTAGTGTAAAACAATTAATATTTAAGGAGATATTTCAATCAGAATAATAGGTATTAAGAGGTATAGTCGTATTAAAATTTATCAAATTATCAAAAATATTGACATTCATTAATAATTATTGTTGTGGAATGGTGTAGTGGAACGATCACTCACTACGCGATGCTGTAGTTAATTAACACCCGCTCTGCTAGCAATGGGACGGGTGACCAAACGGCTCTAGTGGCGTTGTCCATGCATATATATAATACCCATCGTGTTTAACCTCCTATAGTGTTCATATAACATAAAAAGAAACCTACAAACCAAACACCCACATAGATTACTGTTGGTGACACTTCTCTGGCCCTTCTTAAAAATAGATTACTTAAAAAAATATTAAAAAATGATTATAGTATAAATACTTATACCCATCACCGCATAGTATACCGTATACATATAATAACTTTGTAGTAGGTATGCTCTAATTTTGTGTCAAATAAATTTCAAAGTACCCCAGCTCATATAGAATATAGTATGGAACTATGGAAGTACTTTTAACAATTAGTTTCACCATACATAGTATTATAGGCCCCAAGAAAAATTCGAAAACGTAATTTTTTTTTTTTTTTAACAAAATTCTTAATTATGCTATCTATTACAATATTGAACAATAACCTAACAATAAGTGATAAAATATAACAAAAGAAAAATAAAAACAGACAGAAGAGACAAAGGGAAGAGGCTTCCCATTGGAGGTACTTAACATGAATAAAAACGTAATAACGCGCTTATTTTAATAACAGTGTATTTACATTATACAATTAGTATATCACCTAAATGTAGATATATATGTAATTGTACTCAAATAATGCTGGGTATTGTAGATAGTTCTAAAGTCTTCCGTTTAGCGATGGGGATATGGAATTGATATATTTCCAGTCTTTATAGATTTTATAAAATGGGTAGTTGTTGAAAAATTATTGTATACAAAGCAATAACGGAACGCCCCCGCATAACTGTGTATAGTATCTGCTTCTCTATATACAAGCATTATATATATATATATATATTAATATATTAAAATATTGAAAAACCTAGTTAGTAGTTTTTTATTTTTTTATTTAAGGAGTTACAGGTTTCAACAGCTAAGGTTATTAGTCAACATTTTTTTTAATTGTTAGTATGGTTATCTAGAACACTATATACGTAATTAAATAATGCAGGACCTATTTATATAAATACGAGTATATACAAATAACACAAATTTCAATATCCTATATATTCTATATAGTTTGTACACTGTAAAGCAGACCGGCACCTATATGTATACCAGTAAAATACATCTATAATCCATTATAAATACCTGCTATTATTATATAATATAGTCTTCTGTACGAAGAGATTAAAGTTTATATGTTTATAGTATTGAAAGAAGAAACACATTAATTAATATGGATGTATGTTTACTCGTGTATTAATTTTTCAAACAAATATATATTCATTATCTATTATGTTTATATAGTCTTTAGAAGTACGCATATGTATATATATATAATATGACATATATAATAATATATGGATATAACATAATATATGCAACTACAATGAACACATATTGTATTGTATGATTATCTAGATAAATTATAAATAATGTGTGTATACGAGCCCATGGCTAGCTAATAAATATGGGTAAACAACAGAACGAAAATATAAATTTATATATGTGCTTACCTGCAATTAGTTGGTTTGATGTGTAAACAATTGTCGAGATTAGTATATATATATATATATATATACATAGTCGTGCGCACTATTGTTGACCTGTACGCAAATTCAATTAAACCATTCCTATATATAATATAAATTAATTATTACCATCGAAAAGTATATTAAAAAAATGTTATAATTAGGTCAGGGACTAAATTATTCACAGAACGACACACTTCAGGTACTACGCAAAGCAATATATTATATGCGTATATACATAGTAATAAGCCGTTACTACTATAATAATAACATACCTTTATATAGCTAGGTGTACTATATTATTTATATGCTGCAGTATAGGTATACAATATAAATTTATAAGACATCTATATTTTTATAGATTATATTATTGTTTTAAAAAATGATAAGCTTATTATATAAACATAGTAAATATTCTGTTGAAAAAGTGAATTATGATATTATAAATATTTTTATCAAAAAATAAAAAGAGTATATACTTATTTATTTTAATTCACACCAGTTGTCCACTAATATCTTAAATATTAATTATTCTATTTCTATACAACTTTTAAAGAATATTATTAATGTATTTTATTAAATTCGTAATAATATGTTAATAAAACAAAATTAGTTTGAAAATATAAATTCTAATGCAAAATGTATTTGCAGTGTATACTGTTTTATAAACACTTCCATTCATATTACCTATATATTTTATAATTCTAAGGTGATCAGAAAATAGATAAATTACCTTTAACTCTCCAAGAAATGTATGTGTTTTAAATGTGCACACCAAAACTGTGTTAAGTAGTATATTAAATAAAATTAAAAATGTTTGACCATTAATTAGGTGTTGGTAAATATAAATAATACACACATTTGTAGGCACACACACGTAATCTTATAATTTTCGTTCATATAGTCACTGTAGCTAAAGATTGTATTTGATAAGAATAAAAAATAAAAATAAATATCATTAAATATTAATTATTTATATATAAATATATTAATATCTGAATGCTAGGTAAAAGTTCAGTTGTAAAATATCTTTCGTGCCATTTAAACAATAAGCAGTTACACGAGTGTAATTGGTTTTCTGAGAATCAACACTGGACGAGGTACTATTGCGATGATAGGTATATATCTATGCTAGGAAAAAAAATAACAAAAAATGGAAAAAATAAAATGTTAGACAGCTATAATACGTTTCGCTTCATTGGACTCGACGTAGAATAATATTAATAGTATACAGTACAATACCTATAGTATATATTATATACCTACATTCGATTATTATTAGCCAATAGGTGTTATTACTCATGTTTAAGAGTTTGATGTTGGAAGTAAAAATGATTGCATTGGGTTAATATTATATTCTGCGAATGGTGATCGGTTTACCTATAAATATACGGAATAGCGGTCAAAAATCTATTAACAAATTCTTTTAGCTATAATATACTCCACTGCACAATCTTTTTTAATGCTTTGGTATCTGTATATAGTCACTTCAGGTCATTAGAACAATTATTAAAAGTACGAATATTGTGTCCGATAAACATAATACATATAGTCCGAAATCATAGTTCTCACGGCCTTAGAATCCCGTTTCCGAAACGATAATCTTAGCATAATACAATACTGTGTACATAGCTTATATATAATACATAATAATTATACAATCATAACTGCCAATGTTTTATTGTTTTTCGTTGATTTAGGACAGTCAATGATGTCCGAGAATTACAATATTGATTAGTTCGAAGGTTTAAAAACTAAAATATATCTTACGCTGCGCGTTTTTCGACGACTTTGTTTTTTTTTTCGTGCACTATATGTAAATATGTTTCCAATAATATACTTTAAATATCATTTTAAATAGTTAATCGTACATACCTACAACCTATTATATATGTACCCATTATAAAATTATTGATAGTACCTATTTATTTATGTATACCTAGTGTATATGTTTGTTAATTATTATATAATATTTTTTTTTTACGGTTACGTCTTATTGTTCAACAGTTGAAGTTTTACGTAAATATTCATTACTATTACTTGTATATTTTAATATTTTAATTTCCGTAGCTTTTTTTCTGTCATAGAAAAAAGTACCAATAACTGTTATTGGTGGTTACAATGAATGATATATAGTAATGATATACGCAGTGTGAATTAATGTGGAATAAAAACAATAATGATCCCCTATATATATATATATATATGTATATATAGTGTATATTTATCATATTCTTTCGTACGTATAATACTACTACTACTATATATGTTGTGCATGCACATTGTGGTTGAAATTACATTTTTTTTTTTTTAATTAAACCCCATTGTAAATTTTACCATGCAGGTCAATACAGCTGATGATATCAATTTATGTGTATAGTGTATAATATATATGTGAAATTAATTATCCTAAAAAAAAAAATTCAATTTAAGTTGAAATATTTAAACTCAATGGTTAGCAATAAATATGCACAAATATATTTCCAATTTTTAGCTCGGCCGCTTTACTTATTTTCGAGCCCTGACATAATATGTGTTTAACCAAGTAATTCAATTTTAATTACTCTTATACAGCATATATTTGCATGTTGTATAGGTAAATGTTGGTTTAGTATTTTTCGACAGAAGTATATGTACGTTACTATTTTAACTTTATATATACATGAGCATAGGAAGTTATATATGTATGCCCAGTACCTACACTGTATAATAAATATCCATGCAGCTGTTGAAAGTAATAGCAAGTATATGCGTAATTTAGAACCTGTTTTAATCTATTATATATTTAAATTCAATGGAATTTGTTTTACAAATTGTTTCGTTTAAAAAGTTTGTTTGAATAGTACATTAGTGTAAAACGAGTTTTTTCAATTCTATATACCCTTAAAGTTAAATATTATTCAGTTACCTACCCTATTGCATTAACTACAATTTAAACTTTATACGTATAATATAGTCACAAAGTGCACCGTACAGCTTTTATTATTATGATAAATAAAATGTTACGTTTCAAATTTAAATTCTTCAATAGATTCTGCAGTATAGCTCGCAAGCCACACTCGAGTATTCTCGCAATATTTCGATGAAAAAAATATTTTCCCTTTTTATACATTATAGTTATATGCATTGTATTATACACAACGTTCCCATTTCAGGTTAATCGAATACTGCACTACTTGAGTGATGCTATGCGCAATAAGACGTAAAGATAATAATTTATTAGAATACATTTTTTCATTATTATTTTTATTTTTTATTTTTTGTATTGTTATTTTATCATTATTGGGTTGGAATTTAGATATACTTTTGTTATTTTTTTACGGAATCGCTTTTTCTAGTGGAAAACGTTAAATTGGAATTTCATTGTTCATGTTTTATACCTGTATGAGAGGTTTATATAAATGGTATCTAATAATACTATAATATTATAATATAGGTACGTGAGTGTAACTGTATAATCGTAACATTGGCGCACTTTTAGAAAATTAAATACATATATTATAATAAAATGCATAATAGTCAATTGTTATATTTTTTTTTATTATTCACATAATTAATAGAAATCGAAACGTATATAATATCTTCAATAGTTTATAAAGATAAAATAATTTAATAATATAATATTTTTACATTTATTATGTGTTTAAGTGATTTCTAATTATTGATTTTATCAGAGATTGGTTTGCGATTAAGCAGGTTATATAATAGGTATCGGCATTTATTAATATATATTGAAGCCAAACCCGAGTGATAATGAAAACCGATTTCCGCATCAGTGTATGTAAATAGGTACGTGTTCTGGTACGTATCTCTGGTTAACACATTGTTCGTTGTTCTCTTAGAGTCATACGTAATTATGATGATAGGTTCCTAACTATTTAAAATTTCGTTTATATGCTAATTATAATATATTATTAATATACATTTCTGGTAGCGAAAATCATTTTGAAGACTGGAAAATAAATAATATCATAATAATATAATCAAATACTCGTATGAACTATTGGCATCTATTGTATTTGCGAAATGATGTAAGGTATAGTATAATATAAGTAAGGCAATTTAATTTTTAATTTTTAGAGATCTTGATATTATTAATAACATAAAATTATGTCTAAAAATACACTTAATAATGCTTTATATTTATATTATTATTGTTACACATACATCGGTCAAAAATGTGAATTAAATTATAATAATATATGCTGGGGTATATACGTATACCTATCCTATAGCAAATAATAACAAACAATTAATCGTTGTCTCAGAACATTGAAATGGAAAAATTGCTCATGTACGTCGGCTATATTATATTATACTAAGCATTAACTCGTATGTGTAATAATATATGCCGCACCAAACTGTGTTCATGGTTGAAATGTTTTATTTTAACGCATAGGTACATATAAATTTAATTTAATATATATTATACATATCGTGCTGAATAAACGAACATGAATGTTTGTGTGTGTATTTGTATGGGTACGTGGCAAGGCGTGCAACGCAGCAAACAGTCAAAATAATTGAATTTCAGTAGATAATAATTTAAACGTTAAATATTTAAATTTATTAGATAAATTCCGGTATAAATAAAAATAAAAAAAATGGAAGATATTTAAAATGCGAGAGTGTATATCAGGGTTTTAGACTAGAGGTTTCCAAACTTTTTATGGTGCTACCTATTTTGGAAATTTTTAAAATTTGGCGACCCACAATATCAATGAATGAATTTTGTTTTTAGTGAATCAGTTGCTTATTACAATAAAAAATTAAAAAAAATTTATTTTATCAATATATTTTTGAAATTTACTATAATTTAATATTTATTAGTAGTTAGTAAAAAAAAGAGTATAATGTATTAGTATTAACAATGTATTAAAAATGTATATAAAAGTATAGCGCGACCCAGCACCAAATATATAATCACGACTCCTAGTTTGGGAACCTCTGTTTTAGACTATATAAGAGTGAATTCAGAGTAATATTATTATTTATGAGATTCACACGACTATAGGTAAAATAACTGAAATTATTACAATTTGTATGCCCGTACACATATACGTATAGGTATATATAGTACATGGGAGCACAACCTATGATACGTGTGCTAAAAGTGGCACGTTGGTCGAATTTCAAAGTTATGCCAGATATAAAAATTTAGTAAAGTGTTTATCTTAAATTGAACTCTAAAACTGTGTAACGAACCAATTTTATATATTATGTTTGTAATAATAGGTAAAAAAAATGTCTTTATAAAATACAACAAAAGAAATTGCATCAAAACAAATATACATATTAATGTACTTATAGTATCTAAATAATAGGTAATAATAAAATAGTAATATCTCATGATAATTCAAAAATTTATTTTATAAAATGAGGGTTAACAAATAAATGTGTACTTACTAAAATGTGTATAATTATTGCATGCTCTTTCTACAATCTTATACCTAGCTATAGCAAAAATAATTATATTTTTTTTTTGTGCACAAGCATATTTCAAAAATTTTGATTTCAAATTTTGGCACTTGACCCGAAAAAGGTTCACCACCCCTGGTATAGTAGATACACCTATAATACATAAAGCCAAGTCGGTGGCATCGTGCTAATGTACCTACATACTGTGTTAATCAGAATATTGGTCGTTGACGATAATTGAACGACAGTATATAATATAATATATATATATAAAGATTACACAGCTATAAGTATATTATAATATACACATCCACACGAAGCACGTTACCTATACATGCAGTATGCAGTCGGTAAATGTTTAATATGTTATACGATGTATATATATAGATATGTATGAACATGTATCAATAATTTATATATATATATATACACCTAAACGCTCCGATAACTGTGCAGGACGATCGGTAATTTCTACATCAGTTAAGCTAGCGAACGTGTGTGTATATATATATATATATATATATATATATATATATATAGGTACTCGAGTATATATCTACCCGCAAATAATAATAGTATACGTGACCTAAAGATTAATGTCATTTAGAAGCGTTTCACATTATTATTATTATTATTATTATTATTATTATGAGGCTGGAACGTACGAGGTAGCACAAAACATAATATTATAAAATCAATAGTATACATGCAAGATGCAACATAGTTGGTTGTTGTAAATTTAAAAAAATAAATAAATAAAAATTACATTTTACTATAGGTCGCATCTTTATATATTGTATTTATATAGATTTATATAGATGTGATTCAGATGTAGCTGATAAAAAACATCCTTATTATAAATTTGATGGAATTATTTATTTTTTATATATACGTTCGATAACCACTTGCACGGCTTGTATACAATATATTATGTACGACCAGTAACTAACCTTGTCCCCGCCAGCTATATGCCACTGATCACGTTTATTATATATAAAAATAATATAAGCATGTCTTATAAAGGTATTTCGATGCCATTAAAAACGGTTAAAAAGAGTTAAAACTCACAAAATTGTCTGTCACATTTTTTTTTTTTTTTTGTGCGATTCGAAAAGACTGAAAAGTATCTAATATGTTATGTGTCTAGCATGGAATAAATGACTTAAACAAGTGTACCAAAAATGTACTAAACATTATTGTTGATTACTATAAAAAATAATAATCGCCGTTCGGTTGTACAGGATAAAAATCCCGGCATCGATAGTAATCCTCCGATCTAAAGAGTGTACACACTGTAATGAAAGGAATTAAGTCTAAATATTTTATAAACTACACGAACAATATATTGTCTCTATAACGTCAAAAATGTCAGAAAAATAAAAAATAAAACATTATAGGCTTCCAAATTATAAAATCTACCGTATAGATTTGTATATAATAATACGAGTTACGAATTAAAAGTGTTTTTAAAAGTGAATACAAGCAGATGTGTGAAACTCGCATTCACGTGCCGAATCATAAATGGTTATAAATAATATATATAGAGGACATATGGGTATATTATGTATTATACGATTAACGGGTTACGATTTACAAAATTATTCGGTGAACGAGGTAAATGCAGTGCATATGTATCTATATTGAAAAAATGTATAAAATACTTTTGTATTACATTTTGTTAAATGAAAAAGAAATAAAACCGTTTCAGTATAATATATAATCGGAGTTTTGTGTTAATTCACTATAGGCCTGGTAGTTTATATATATATATATATATATATATATGTAATAAAGACATCATAATTTACTGCGCTCGTGTGTACACGCCACTATAGTAATATATTAGACGCTTTGTGAGCTGATTTTATGATGACATCATTCCAATACAATGCGTTAAATGGATATTTTGGGACGGACGTAAAATCGAAAAGAGTAATTTTATACGACATACGATGAATGTCTTGTCCTTGTAGTTTGTATTTAAAAATGAAAATCAAAACTTCAACACGCGCACGCATAATAATATAGTCTCATAAAATTATAACCTAATATTATAAGGCTATAAAGTTGGACGTTACAGTTACGTTTTATTTCGGTTAGACGTGGTGTGTTCTGAAACTTGAACTTTTTTCCGTTCCTTTATTAATAATAATTTATACGAACAGAAAAATGTTGTTATTCTTTATCTTAAACATGATAATATTATATATTACCTATTCATGTACTGTTAATAATTAGGTTTGAATAAATTTCGTACAAAGTGATGAAAAGTTTGAGATTTTGAGAGTTGAAAAACGAAAACGATTTTTCGATTGAACTATAGTTTAGCCGTTCGTTGAGTATACCTGGTAGAATATATACATATATATATATATATATATATATATATATTATATAGGTATGTGTAATAGAAAACGTTATTATACGACTAAACGGGGTTATTTGCGGTGTGAAAAAAATGTTTTCCAAACATATATTGGTCGAAACCAACCATCACCTAACACCGAAAACCGTTAAAAAATGTGTGTCTACCAATGTTCCAACAAATATATTATAGTAAACGCGTAGGTACCTATATATATATATATATATATATGTACGTAATACAAAGTGTGCTGTATAGTCGGTTTTTCGTATCCAATCGGTCCTCATCCGGGAAACAATTTGGCGTATACGCAACTTTTACATATAAATTATATAATATACTTATAGGTATATATCTATTACGCACGCTATATAATAAGTGCTTTGATAAATGGTTTTTTGCTTTCTATGTGTTTTTTTTCCCCGAACACGTGTAAAATCTGATTTATAAAAATAAACGTATATATTTCTATACAAGCACGGCGGCGTATTTCTATATTTCGCACTATATAATGTATATATATATATATAATATATGCGTGCCACCGCTATGCCGCAACACGGAGCACATTATTTACATAATATACCTTTACGAACACTTACTTATACAAAAGTGTATGTGTCGTACACGCACATGATATGTATATACTATATTATATGTTTCATATACGTCTATTGACGCATAATCTCGGGGGAATGAAAAACTGTTACGATATATTATACTTTTACACATACGCGCGTTGTGTGTCCGCATTTTACTTCTCGCAAATCGATAATATTATCGGTTTCGCGTTGTCAAATGTACATGCTGTGTATACATATATGATAATAATAATAATATATATACATGCTCTGTACTTCAGCTATAATAATATATATATATATATATATAACACGTATATAATGCAAATCTATATCGGTATATATATTACACGTATATACAAACCCGACGCGTATACCTGTACGCGTATACACTTTATCTATAATACGCTTTGATTTTATAGACGTGTCTCACGTATATATTATAGTGTGCCGATGTTTTGATTTATACGCGTGTGTATGTAAATATATATATATATATATATATATATATATATATATATATATATATAACATATTGTTATTGTGCTGTATGTGCGTATGCACACACATATTTTATACTAACGATGATGGGCGTGCACGTCAAGGATACATAGGCGAGTTAATAATAAATGGAAAAAAATAAAATGAAATAGACACTGAATATCGGTGTTTTTCGGTCGTGTTGGTTCGTGTTTATGTGCAGTGTTTGATTTGTATATTATCATTATTATTATGCGTGTATATATATATATATATATGTATAACATATGCGACGATAGATCATCGCGTTCGACAAAAACGGTTCTGAGCGAAAATCGGTGTAAATAACGTGTATACGTAAATATAGATAGGTACGCGTGTAGACGTAATATTATAATATTATTATACACCTCGAATAATACAATTTATATATATTAATAATATCTTATATACGCCACTTGAAGGCGCATCATTGTATTGTATACGTTGCAAAAGAATTACGCGTACGGATATTGCACGTGCTTTAGTGAAAACTATGTAAGTGCCAATGTGCCGTTATATTATGTTATTATTGTAGTTTGTTACGATGATTATATTATTCTTTAGGACTTTAAAAAATATTAGAAAACAATCTCTTATAATAACATGTTTCCGTGGTCGCAACAGCAGTAAGTTAAATCGAATGTAAAGACAAGTATTTGGTGTTTATATATTTCTTATAGATACGCGCTTTTAATTCAAAGTTTGATCGTATAGGATAAAAATGGGTAAAAATAACGCCCCATCAATAAAAAAACACATCAATTGTATCGCATTGTATATTCAATTGTATTATATTGTTTCGCTTGTAAAATAAAAAAAGTTATGAAATGTTGTATGAGATTGCATTAATCATTTTAAGGTTTACAAATTGTAAATTAATAAAATGTATTATACATTTATACATGCGCTATATCAGTTATATGTATTTAGACTGAACACGCATTATGCTGTTAATACTCGTATATTATAATAATTCTCAGTCCTGTTGAAGATTTTAATCTTATAATTATACACACATAATAATTGTAATTTGTATATTATAATTATGTGTATCGCTCTACGTGTACGCGCATTATCATCATATATTATTATGTAGTACATACAATTAATTAACATGTTATATTTATGAAGGTCGTGAAAAGTGGATAATTGTTTTCGAAATGGTCGCGGTGCCAGCAGCTGCAGGTGTACATGCCTATTCTGCGCTGGTCAATGGACTCGATGACTATTATACACCGTGATAGGTACATCGCATTATGTGCACCGCACTAACGCACTGTCACCGTTTTCATGCGCAGTGCACCGGAAGTACACTATTATGGTTACGATGGTGTATCTTAATGTTCATGTACGTAATATACAAGCGTTTAGGAGAATGCGACGTGTGAAAGTTCTGCCGGATCCTATAATTATACGCATATAATAATATTCGCATTGTCGAAACGCCGTCGCACGTATTAACTATTATTTTTTTTCCCCAGACTTTTCGCATTATACGCGAGTGCATTTTCCCCCCGTATAATCATGAGACCTGCAGTTAGTGTATACGTCGCAAGTACTGGCCGGTTGTACCAAGTATCTTTTATGTGCTTGGTTACCGTACTTTAATAATATACGCATAATGCGATTCCGTTCTGCACGCGATTTATAAAATATACTGCACATCACCGTATAAATCGTGTACGCAAACATATATATATATAAATACAGATTAGATTTTACGAAACTAAATTGTACTTATTGTCATTATTTACATTCGATTTTTGTTCGCAACATTTATTTTCGACTTGCCGACAACTGCAACCTGTATTTAGTGCTGTGCTGAGTAGGTACAGCTTATATTGTGTGCTGCAGCCTCGTTATCGTTGATTCTGTATGTTATTAAATAATTATTCTACATCGGATTATCGTATTTTATAATATTGTATTATATACTACATAATAGGTGATTCCACATCACTGGAGGTCTTATTTTAATTTTTTCGTAATCGTAATATATTATTAATATAGGTATAGTTTTAGTTCCGTCAATTACGGTCGATTTGTACATGATTTGTATACGCGCGCAACTGGCCGCATCTACCGTTGTACAATTGATATAGTAGTTACGTGCACATAATATAGGTACGTATAATAATATAATATATTATGTATACGAGTGCGGGACCGCATTGTGTCTAATATAATATGCTATATGTATACTGTCGTTCGTTAGAATGTGTGTATGGTATCTGCGAGTATACACAAAACAAATCGTTTTTGTTCCAAATTTTCCGTCAAATCCCACATCTGATTTTACTCATTTTATAATGTGAATTAATAATATACGCACCTGCGAGCGCGCACTTGCAATAATAGTAATAATCACAATACACAATAATAATACCCACCTATGTATATTATATAATGTAGTATAGCCATATGCGTATACATAGTGGTGCACAACATCAATCAAACGTGCGCATGAAGTACATCAGTGGCATCGCGTATAAACACACGCATATAATAAGATATGCATATATGCAATATGCGACGAGATAGTTGCGATTAGCTCGGTTTAGTTATTAAAATCGCATTACAAGTGTGTAAGGGGGGAGGAAGGTAGGGAAATAACACTTTTCACATTATATTTTTATATTTATTATATCTGCGCGTACACGCATATAAAACGATGCAGATACACGTGTGCATACATAATATTATATAATAGATAGATATATCGTGTATAACGTTTTTTTATCTGTACAGCGCATCTCGGCTATATGACGTGTTTTACAATATATATTTATATACGTAACGTATGTGCGCAAATAATACGCATGTGTAGCTATATACCTATGTAACATATAAGTACGGGGGGAATTCGTACAATTATTCTACTTGCCCATACATATATATTACTTTTATTTAGGTCTATTATTTAGGTTCGAAATATTATAATTTAATGCCGCTACATTTAAAAAAAACTCATTTACTTTACAGCTGGGAATCTTAAAATTGCAAGTATAAAAGAGCAAATTAACTTATGGTTATTTTCTTTATTAAGTGTATAAAGGTTAAAATACAACATTTTTAAATTTATATCACATACTTTTTTTGTTGTTATATGTAACAATCTTAGATTTAGTTTTAACATTTAATAGTATACCTATATATTTGTGTCTATCATTATATAATGTAACTCTCTACCACCATCACAAGCACATGCTTAAGGGAGGTAGTAATTTATTGTAAAATTTAATCTTAATGTTATTATTTACTTGTATTATAAATGTTTTCTTTGCAATAAAATTATCAAATATATATATATATATATATATATACATGTTTGTGTTTAAAATTTAAATGATAACAATTATATATAAATGTACGTCCAGCCCGGCCATGTATCTAAATGCGAATAGTGTGCGCATATGTAAAGTACACATATTATGCACGTACATAATATAAGATGTATAATATTATAAATGCACTATAATGTGTTGTACGTAAATCCTGCACAGCGTTCGGACCAATTATTATTTTATGACGAATAATATATACCACGTACATGTATGTATATATATATATATATTAAAATGATGGTAATTTACACATTGAAACTTCCTGTTGGCCCGGCCGGCGACAGAAACGCCTAACAATATCCGTTTGTAATTAAATATCACCGGAATTTGTGCAATATGAGTATAACTATACACGTGCGTACATGGGTATCCTGGGTATCCGTATATATACATTATATATGCTGCAGGTACCTATCCATAAACGCGCATAGTAATAATAATGATAATAATAATAATAATAATAACAATATGTGTACGATATATGTATATATATATATTATATGTATATTATAATTCGTACATACATATGTATATATTATACGATGTGAAAAGGAACGCGGAGTGTAAATAAAAACACAACGCGGAAGCTTAATTTCCTGTCTCTTAATAGAGCATTGTATACACGTGTATAATATAATAATAAAAACAGCAATATAATAATAATAACATCATCATCATACGCCGTACATGTACGTGTATATTATGTACATTATTACATCCATACGTACTGATATATGCTAATTTGTGCGTTTCGCTCAGTCGATAAACCGATTCCGATATTATATTAAAACGAAAAATAATTATAATAAAAATGTGTGTGTGCGCGTATGTGTGTGTGTGTTCGTGGTGCGTACAATAATAATATTGTGCAGGTACTTATGTGTGTACGCCTATACGTATATGGATTTGTACATTTATTGTTTGGTTTTGTGCGTGCGCGTCAACCGTGCAGGGTACATTGCGTTTAATGCGTGTTTATATCATTATAGAGCGACTAGACAGAGTTTTATACGTGCATATAATATACCTATAGTGTGTGTGTTTGTGTGTGTGTGTGTGTGTACAGTGTCCGTAAAATAATATTATAATATTATACTTGATCGCATGATATTTGAATAACAAAGACACAACTAATATACCGAACGATTTGTACTGCCGATATGCACGCGCAATAGCTGTATAATTTCTATTTGTTATCAAAAACCATTACGACGCATATAGTATGAATGTTATATATTATGTGTGTTTTATTGCGTACACTGAGCGCGCACATGCGGAATAATTTTATAATAACCGTGTATGCGGGAAAACTATAATACTCAATTAAAAAATCATTTGGTCGAAAATGCATTACACACAAAAAAAAAAAAACCCAAATCAAACCACAAAGTTAGATTTTATTCTGCTCTTTAGCAGTTCAAAACGTGTTCAAAACATTATTCCACAAACGCCTATACACATCAATATTCTCCAATTGTCGCAACACTATGATTTCTGTATTTTCCGTCCACGCTACCTTAGGAGATCCCAGAAGTCGCTTAAAATAAACAAAATATTTAAATATTGACTGATTGACTTCAACTACTCCACATCATGAAGTGCCATCGATATAGATATCTTCTTCACTAATGACTACACTCTCGACATAAAATAATGAAATCAATTTTATTTTATTTCATGTTAGTAGTTAAAATTATCACTCATGCTTATTAGATATAACTATAGAACTTATAATAACTGTTTACAGGTCGAATATTAAAAACTAGTTGAAATAATCTATTGTTGAAAAATCTATTCTTACGCATCGTACAACTAAATAAGACAAAAGGAAAGAAAAAAGAGTGTACAATATTTGATTTTTGCCTAAAACAAAAATAGGTAGGACTTTGTGAATACAAGGTAGGTACAAGTATAATTATTGTTTATTGAGTAACATTTCCGGCTGCGTTACCATTTTCAAATTAAATTATTTTCTACAGATGTTAGGTTATTTACTGTTGACAACTGCAATTACAAAAATTATGTACTTATACACATCATATTATATAAGTCACTGAAATCTATACAAGTGCTACGCGTTTATACGTCGTACGCGCCTGCAGTTATCGATAATGGATCTACGCATAGTTAATGAATGCGTGGAGTGTCTATAGAGAGCGCAAAATGTTCTATAGATTGGGTGGAATCTTTATCCTTACTATGTAATCGTAAGTAGAACCTAGAGAAATTTATACTTAATAGAGTGCGGGCTAGGATTATAGTACATGTTATGACACTATATATAATAATATAATATATATATTCGAGTGAGTATAATACACGACTGATAAATTAATATCATACCATTCGGGATAGTGAATATTAATACGTATAAACATGTATTTAATACAGTATTTCTAAGACTTTTTGATAACACGGAACACCAAACAATAATATTTTTTTTTATACGGAACCCCTATAATAATTATGTTTAAAAAAAGAGGCCACATAAAACATAGTGATAAATGGAAACATTAACAATACATTAAAATACTAAGTACAGCAAAATGTAATTAAATTATATATAAAAGTAACAGTAGGTATACTTACATTAAATTAGATTAATATTAGATTTTAATGACAGGAAAAATAATAATAAAATTAGAATAGGAAGCTTAATGTGATGGATGACCTTGGTGACTGCATATATTATCAATATCTGGAGAAAAATGTATTAATGAAAGTCTTAGTGTCGGCGTCAAATTCAACCTATTTAGATATTTCATCTTGGTTGCAATGACCGCTGAGAATCCACTTTCACATAAGTACGTTGAAGGAAAATGATTAAAGACTCTCAATGCCTTTTCACTTAACACTTCATATTTTCGCTATGAACTCTTATCCAAAACTTATCTAGTGATGAATTGTTATTTAAGTTTTTCAACTTGATGTCGGTGGAATTATCTGTCAACATATCCTCTTCAGTACTTGTTGAGCTATTGGAATTGAATGGATCCAAAATCCACAAAAAACTTTTTTTTGGGTCTTGATTTAAAGGGAAATACTCTTCGAATTTAAGTGACATCATACTCAAATGATTAACGATCCTCAGTTAAAAAGTATAAAATTTTAATCTTTATTATTCTTATTCCCTCCACTCATAAGCTCCGTAAAGGTACGGAATATTTTAAAATAATTGTTTTCAATTCTCTTGTGATCCGCAGCTTAATTTATTTATTTTGCCGCTTTATTTACTGTAACTGTAAAACATGGTTTTCTGTGTTCCCTAAAGAGACAGGATTAGTTCATTCAGAAGTTGAAATATGTCTGCAAGATAACATAATTTCATGTTCCAAATTATGTCTGACGGACTGAGCAAGACCACAGTTTTGCTTATTATTATTATTTCTTCTCTAAGTTCACACAGTCTTTTTTAATATTACACCTGTATAGAATATATACGAATACATTTATATATATATACATACGTATTTGTATTCGTATCAAAGTAAACGCAATCTTATTTCTGTAATTACTTTTGCATACTACACACAATACACATACACCGAGCATTATTATATAATAATATAATATGCTTGTAACAATAAAACTAACGCGATAAATCTGTTCGTGACAGCCCGTGTGTGTGTCTGTGTATGTGTAGGAAGAGTACTCATATAATATATGTAGGTATATATATATGTAGACACGCATGAGAAGAGGAAAATAGCAAGGGAGAGAACAACATATAGATCCAATCGTGACTCATAGGTATTCATCAGCTGTCCACTATAAGATTGTAACTGCATCTACGACCCTATATATGAGTTTTTATACACACACACACACACATATATATATATATATATATATATACAACAATAATAGGCGATAATAATTTAGTGGACGTGGTGCAGCGCGCCGAGAGCATTAAACATCCCCAGCAGCAATGTTACCGCGGGGGTGGATGCACGGGTGGTCAGTAGGCTATTTTCGTAATTCAGAAAATTCGGAAATCACCTCCTACTCATGATCGACGACGAGGTTCTGCGTACACTGTAGTATGCGTAATGCCATTATACCACATGTTATTTCATTATACGATACGTCTATGTACACTTTGTACACGGGACGCCGCGGAAGAGCGTATAGACCAATACAAATATAGCGGAACGGAGTGTGTGATTTCGGTAAAAAAAAAAAAAAAAACTCTTTGGCCCCCCTATAAGCTCCTGTGTAATGCACAAAAGGTTCCTGAACTATATGATGGATTACGGAGAAAAACGTGATCATATAATATTTCTTGGCGATTCGTGAACAACGATTCTCGATATAATATATTATTATTATTTTCATTGTTGGTTTATTTTTATGTTGTAATATTGTCCTATATTATGTCAAATGCGCGGTGCATAATATGTAGGTACTTTTATGTATCGCATACAAGGAACAATTGTTTTTTAGCGGCTTTTCTTACAAACCTCAATTATTCCAAAGCCGGTTAAACGTTGTGGCTCATGAACAACGTGCACGCGCTCAATTCAGCTGGTATCGATCGATAGAATTAAAGGACAACTTTTATTCAAAATACATGTAATAGGCTGTTCAATAGGTTTTTTGTAGAGTATACTTATTTCAAGCATATTATAATATGTTATTTCAAAAACGTGTACAAGCAATATTGATAATATCAATAAAATAATAGTAATTGGTGGTAAACCGTTATTATATACAGTATGGATATAATAGTTAATAGTTATTACATGCTAACTGCAAATCCTAATATGCCATATAAACAATAATATTACATATATTTATAGCAACAGGTAATGAAAAATAAAATACAACATGATAATCGGTGGCTTAATATGTCAATCATAAATCATGTGAAATAAGAATATGTCCATTTATTTATTATTATAGATAACATAAAATTACTTCAACATCTTGAACGTCGATTAACTGAACATTTTTAATTTTTGTATTTTTTTTTTAATTTCAATATTATATTTAAACGTATTAAAAACGATGGCGAAAACAAAAATTGAGGTAATAACTACAGGTATGAACCTTTGGCATCCTCATTTGCTTACTGTGGAACTTAAATAAAAATAAAATCCCTTGATTTGTTATAAAAAACCACGTCAGAGATGTAACAGGTCAGAGTAAATATGTTATTTTGCGTAAATAGCCGAAAAATAAAATGCTACTACAATACTACTACTTTGTATTTAACATATATGAACCGTTATGGCGTCCCATGTCAATTGCCAATGCAGATCCTGCCTTTAACGATTTGGTTTTAATTTGATTTACATAATTTCTATGTTTTTACATTTCAACTATCGTATATTAATATTTTTATCCCAAATGTTGTAGGTTAAAAGTGCTCAGCCCGTATATAATTATAATAAAATAAGAAATATATACGTGGATATAATTTCGATCGATACGAGCGTCGCTTTCGCTACGTTTTGATTTTGACGTTCAAGATTTTGAATGTTGAAGATATTGACATAATTTTATGTTCAAGATTTCGTGGTTCAATATTTTGGACGTACAAACAAAGGTTGTCCCCGTAACGATCACCTTGACGATCAGAGTGGCATTTGTGCACATGTAAAAGAATATTTTAGATTTATGTAAAGGCGAGGTGAAATTAATCAAATTTTCCGACGTTATAAATGCGCGTATTTGTTGTTTGTTGACAGTAATATATTATTGCAGTTGTCGCATCGTAGACCTTATAGACGTACCCTTTAACGCCCATCATTTGTTTGTGAACGCGCCGGGCAGGTTTCACGTCCTCGAAACGGTCGTACTATATTATATTATGATAAATATTGTCCGATGTACCTTGGGTTCGTATCGCGCACGGTACCGTTATAATAATGTATACACGTTATTATCACGCTGGGGCGCTCGGACTGCGGGTTGGATTATATAATATTATATGAAATGTGTAGGAACGCGAACGGCACACAATAGCGGTCGAGGTCCTGTGAGATATATACTCGTATATACGGACACGCAACATGACGAATGGGATATTATTATGTGCTTCGAGTAAAAGGATTGTCATATTTTGACCGTTGCGCGCGCCTTTTGAGCGATATCCTTTGTGCGCGCGCCTCAGCGTTTTATACATATTATATACGTACAACAACAATCGGCGCAACTATAAGACCGATCGCACACCAAAATAACAAAACTGTGTTAGACAGTGTCAGTCATTTCCGTGTTAGTCAACTAAAAACAATTTGTTTTATATAAAGTGCACACTACCTAGACAAAACACTATTGGAAAAAAAAAATCAGTTTTCATTATGTCATCTGATGAAGATGTTGCAATTTGCATGTGGTGCACATTATAAAATTTAGAACAGAATCATAAAAAAAAAAGTTATGGTCTTATGGATAGGTACATAAGTTAAATAAATTTCCCTTAACAAGTCATTGTAATAATATAATATTACAATTATATTATAATTATTTTATATTATAGCTTAATTACAATAAAAACGAATTTTGTACAAATCAACGCACAACATATTATTCGTTGTCTAATTATGACTAAAGAAAAATGTAAACACTTCAGACAGTACAAGTCATGACTGATGGTGTTTAAAGCATAAATGTTTTTGTTTTGTTTTTGTCTAATCAATGTGCGTATACAACGTAATTCCCTACGTTCTATTTCTTACAAAACTGTGTTAGGCTGACTAACACTGTTTAAAGCAGTTTTACTCTTTTGGTGTACGGTGGACCTTATTCGCATTATATTACATACGCGTATATCGCCTTATCCCGAAGTCGGCGCTGTCAACGGAAACACCGTTTTCCACCACGTTTTTTTCCCCCGTTCGTTTTCTCATCGTTCACGCACAAAATATATCGACTTTTACATATGGCACATACGTTACGGACCGATTGGCGTACGAAAAATAATATAATGCCCAACGACTGCTGCACAGGGTTCGAACGACATGACCTATGGGCGCGACAGCAATATATATTAGAATAATATTTGAAATACGCGGGACAATCGTATACGTGAGTTGCATCGGTGAATCGAATAGAACCCTCAAACAAAATTATAAATACGAATATATTGTCGCGGTAACTTGTTTATGGCGCGTCCAATACATCTGCAATAACCGATCCAAGTCGAGCACCACACGAGCACAACCCGCGAACAGTATTTGGTTAATATTAGTAAAAGATTCGAATGGAAATAATAGATTTGCAGTCGCAAGATATCCTAAAAAACTTATTCAAAACATTACTTTTATTTTTTATCACCAAACTTCCTGAATCATTTTTAAAAATTAAAAATATAGCTGCCAAATATTTCAGTATATTTGGATCCACTTACGTAAGTGAACAGGCCTTTTTTCGCTTGAAAAAATATAAAGGCCCATATCGATCACGATTAACTGATGACCATCTCCATCACGTTCTTAGAGGGACCACGATTAATTTTAAAGTCAAAATTAAAATTTTGAACTCTTTTTAATTTGTGAATATGGCCCGATATACATAAAAAGTTGCACCGGTTTAAACCATAATATAAACCTGTAACGTACGTAGAATTAGATTATGACGGGAAGGGTGGGGTTACCATAAGCATAATTACAATTTTTTACTATACAATTATATTCTTATATAACATATTTTTCTTATTGTGGGGGGGGTTAATCCCCAATCAGTACACCAATGACATGAACTACAATATATTAATTAATATTTTTACCATATTATGTTGCCAAGTGAAACGCAGCACATCTGCATTTTAGTGATAAGAATATAGAGAGTCCACAGTTTAATGTGTTATAAATCACGTGCATATTATTATGTATAGAACTCGCACGGCTATGAATGTCGATTATTTTTATTTCAATAAGTCTGCGAAGATGACACATACATAATATTATGCTAGTAAAACGCTGATTGAAAAAAAACGGAGAATGGACGCGGGATTTCGCAACTGCGGTATTTCTAGACGGTGGCGAACCGTGTACACTTTTCGTATACAGACACGGCGCACATATTCATACACATATATGTATTATATACAAGGTATCCGCACACCTTTATATATAAAATATCGTCGCTCTTATTTATATATAAAGTTCATAATTTTTTTACACGCGCGCTGCAGGCCATGCGACGCACGTCTCCCAGAGGACCCGCGCGTGACAAGCAAAATTGAAACGTATGACCTATTTGCCGGCATCCCTCCCGCGAGGCCCTTCTGTGCGCGTTCTCCCGCGCCGCACACTCGCGATGCTTTATAACACGCGGTATATATAGAGGTGGTGTACGCGGTCGCCGGTGCACGGCCCGGTTGCCAAAGGTATACCGTAGTGGACCTTTGCAGCAGCGGCGGCTCCCTTTCCGTCCCTTTGTACACGTCTATATCGGTATAGACGTATTGTATAGGCGTATTATAGGTATATGACGCGCGGCGTTCACAGCATCGTCGTGACCAAACATGATGTATGACACCCGGCGCGTGTTTATTTTTATTTTTATTTTTTTTTTTTTTACTTATTTTCTCTCGTTTTCTCGCCAGCCGTCTTGTCCTTTTCTCCGCGGATTTCCCAGAGAAATGCGTCCCTTATACACAATACTCACCGCCATATATACATACATGGCACCGCACGTATATATAATACACCGACAAACATATATAACTTACCGTCCGCGTTGGTAAATAATAGATATATGTACATATACACGCGCCCATCTGTTGTCGAATATTCACGCAAAGTCACCGACGCCGTGAAAAAGTTTTCGCGTATTCGCTACTTTACGAGTTTGGTTGAACTGTGTTAATTCAAAAATGAAGGGACCGGAAAAGAAGTTCAAGTTACCCAAATAAAATTTCAAAATGTGCCTTTTTTTTTTTTTTTTTTTTTTAATTTTTTGTAAAATGGTATATTAATTCCTATTTATTTATTGCAACAAAAAATATTTGCCGTGTATTTATATATACTCATTTATAATTTTAAAAATATATGCATAAACAAGAATTTTTTACGATAGAAAATTATTTTATAAAGGTTTATATTTTAGATTCTGAACGGAGTGATGGAATCTATTGGTTTTACAATGATGTGTGTTTTTTTTTTTAATTTTTTTTTTTTTGTGTCTGAGGACACGATTTTTGATAGTAAAAATGTTTCGATTTTCTTAAACAGCTACTTTTCTGAAAGGAAATTGAATGTAGATGGCACTTGACCAAGTCAAAAATACAACTTTTTCAATACTTTTTTAAAAAATCGAAAAAAAACGATAAAAAAATTACGAAAAAACGGGAAATTTTATGCAAAATCACGTTTTTACAAAATACATTTTTTTAAAATGCTCTAACTCAAAAACGAAAATCCACAACAACTTCAAATTTATACCAATTCTTTATATTGGCGTTCTCTATATATGGTTAAGTTTTCAAAGTATTTTGACATATTTTGAATTATTTATAGACGATTTAAATTTTCGATTTTTGTAAGTTTTTTTTTTTTAAATATCTATAAAATTTTTTTGGTTGCCCGAAAACTTTTTAAAATGTATTCAAAGATTAAATATAAGTTACACTAATTGTAACTAAAAAATATCGGAGATGGTTACACTTAAATTTTTTTTATAAGCCAATAAAGTCCAAACTTGAATAAAATATGTTAAAATCGGGATAATTTGTAAGTTATTTTGTAGTTGAAAGTTCATAAAATGTTTTCTATCTATAATTAAGGTTCAAAATTTTAACACTAGGTTGTCCATAAGTTAAACTTCAAAAATATATAAAAAAATTTCTACTGGACTTAAAAGAAAAAAATTTATGACCATTTGAAATTTAAATTTTTACGAAATTGCATTATTATTCAATTTAAATATAATAAAATACTATATTATTATATACACATTTTAGAAAAACATATTAACTCCGTTCAGAATCGTTATTTGTATACAATGATATCTATCATTGCATTCAAATTTAACAAATACATTGTAATAATGACCTATCCTATAAACGAGGTACACTCCACCCCCAACTGTACAGCAAAGCGAGGCCCACCCGTTCTTTTTTTGTTTGAATTTCAATGTTAATCGCAGCAATTATATATTATGAATCATTATGTTTTATTTAAAACTTCGAAAAGTTCATCAATGACTTCTGACAGCTGGTTTTTTTCGATAAATCGCCTCGGTTCATTTTATAATGATGGAAGTATCATTACTTTATACGTACCTTATTACGAAACCCCGAGTTAATCGCGAAAATATTCGAATAAAACAATATTTTTTCATATTGTTTAAATGAGAAACTCTAGGAACCGAGGAGTAAATTCGACCCGTTCGAGAAATCGCCGATTTTGAGTTAGTCAAGTTTGTTTGTTTATATATCATATAGCTTATTATAATAATACGCTTGCAGCCGTCCGTCATAATCTAGGCAAGTTTACTTTTGTAAAATGTGCAGCGTAATATAAGGTGTTTATGTTAGGTACGTAATGCGTATAATATATAGGTACCTATGCGGAGCGCGTATCATTTGTGTGTGCTGTATAAACGGTGTTTATTATTACTTTTTGTCATAATTTCATTAGTTATAATAGTGTAAAACTATATAACAGCAGAACTATCTATTATAGATATAGAAGATATATGATAAGTGAACAATATATAGTATTAAAAAATAATCCACCTCTGTGTAACAATCATTTTGAGCAGGGGTGGCTCTAGGGAGGGATAGGGACCGTGGCCCACTTCCAAGCTCGTATTTAAAAAAAAAAAAATTGTTTATTGTTAAAAACAAAATAAAATCAACTTGGTGTCATACGAGAATGTCCGAAGCATTATGCCATATAAATATTAATAATGGAATGGAATTTTTTAATTAAAAAAATTATACAATTGCTGTGTTTGCAAAAATTAAAAATATGCGGCTTGAATTTGCACTGTAAACATTTTTGTTTTTAGTTACAACGATTTCTGAAAATTATGACTTACCCCCACCCAACCATGTCTCCAGAGCCACTACTGATTTTGAGCCAAATCTTAACCCAATGCTAATGCAGCTACAACTTTACTATAAAACGGAATATTATACATTGGTTCTAAAGATAAAGTGAACATGAATAATTAAAGATTAAAGTCACAACTGTTCCGAGGTTTTTCGAGGCCCTGGGCAACATTAGTATCCGAGACCCCCGAACATATAATATACTGAAACTACAGTGCCGGGTTAAGGGGGGGGGGGCAAAGGGGGCAGCTGCCCCGGGCGGCAAATTTTTATGGCGAAAACATAAGATTTAAAGTGTTCAAAAATGAATGTATAAAATATTAATAATTTTAGAGTTATCACATCTATTATCAT